>JAJAGP010004056.1:0-57855 GCA_025084515.1 Ancistrus triradiatus | reverse complement strand
TGTGTGTGTGAGTCATTTCAGTGCGAAGGCTGAAATCTTAAACTTTGAATTGTACTTTTTCTTGTATTATGATTATTGGCTATGTATGGGATGCCAATAAAAGAAATGTACCACAGTTTCATTGGTTGTAAATTGATTTGTTCACTAACCAACCTTGGACAGGGTGCCAGTCCATTGCAGGGTACACACACACACACACGTTTGTCTCGCTATCCTTGTGAGGGCTTTCCATTGACATGAGTCACAATGAAAGACTACTGTAGCTAATTAATACTACACCAAACCCTAACCTTAACCTCAGTAGCCCAAAGCAAATCTTTTGGCTTTTCAAATAAAAGTTGCCATTTTTGTAAAAAAAAAATGCAGTTAAAGAAGTCAGGACCGGAAAAAAGTCAACAGTCCTCACAGGTTTCCTATCATCGTAGGGCCATTGGTCCTCACAAGTACAGCGAGACAAGGTACAAACACACGTTTGTCTCGCTATCCTTGTACACTTGCGTAATGTAGCTAATTAATACACCTACACCTGACCTTAACCTCAGTTAACTTTAAGCAAACGTATGACTCTTGGTTTTTCCAATAAAAGTTGCTGTTTTGGTGTTTTAGACCTCTGTAAGGCATATAAAAGGGGGGAATGTAATCCTTCAAAACTTAAAAACAAAATGTCCTCATGTCTATAATTAGCACTTTCAATGCAGAATTTTCTTTCAATGCAGATTATTATGTATTAAATCACATAGTTATGTTTACAATGATTATATTAGTGTAGGGGGGTGACATACCCCCTCTCCAAACTCCTCTGGGAATTTCAGCCAGACTGTATTTATATTTTAATTATATGTTTAGGGTGTAAGGATGCACTGTGACACGATGCATCGCGGTGCTAAAATGTCAAATAAATTATGTATTTATATAGCGTTTTTTGAACACCAGAGGGCGCAATCATCAAATACGGCTTATCTGTCTCATTACAGGCTAATGGGGTCATGGAAATTGAAGGAATTTGGAATGTTTAAAAATATTTCAATAGCCCTTTTCACACACAATTTATACAAAAAAGCTGTTTGACAAACTGGCCAGGATTTCAGGGTCTCTTGCAGTGCAGTGCAGTGGTACAAAATGCTACATGCTACCACAGCGACTGAGCTTCGAGTATCAGCAGAGTGTTCCAGCTGGGTAAGTCATCATGTTCAGACACAGTTGTGCCTGAGGGACAGGGGGCACTGTAACAGTAACTCATGGCTTTCCTGGAAAGGCATCTGTATCCTGTGTTTTTTGGGATGGGTGCCAGTCTCCATCCTCCCACGTCCCACATACATAAAAGTAGATGGATTGCTCAACCAATCCAGTTGGTGTGAATGAATGAGAATCTGAAGCTAAGTTTAGGACTGGTGCCCGGACCAGGGTGTATCCATGGATAGGCTCTGGACCCAGTGCTACCCTGTGCTTGAAGACTGAAGATAGATCAATGTAACTCAAACCCAGGTCTCTCCAGTGGTATGATAGCATTTTAGACTGCTGCGTCACCTGAGCGCCCCTTATAATCATTTAGCAGTTTCAAATTCATACTGAAGATCAGGAGACACTAAGAATTGAAAACAGTCATGATTTTTTTAGGAAGTGAATGTTTATTTCAAAGGTTTTTAAAGCATTTTGGCCAGGCCTCGATTCATGCTGGCAAATCATGTCTTTATGGACATCGTCTTAGGACTGCAAAAAAACTGACTTGTTGGATGTAGAAACCTGCGAAAGTGCTATATTTAGTCTCACTGAGATGTTCAGTACAACCCATTGTACTGCCACTATTTACTAATATAAAGAGTGGTTATTATTAATATTATGAACCTGTTAGCATTGGATGTGACTGAAATAAAAAATATTACCAATTATACTGGCAATAAAACTAGCAAAGACCAGCATATATTGTGTTTTGGATGCTGGTTTGCTGGTCAATATGCAAGACCATATCAGTTCCATGGTCCATATTTGTCAAAGTTGGTTTATGCTGCCTAGTGCTGGACTGCTGGTTTACCCAGTGAACTGAGTGGTCTTGCTGGTGAAGCTGGATGGGCAGTATAGTGTCCAAAACACAACATATGCTGTTTTTAGCATTGAGAAGGGATCTCTACATACTTCTGGTCATATAGAATATGTCATGTTTTGGATGATAGTATGCAGGTCACAATGAGCACAATTGGGGCTGGTACGTTTGGTATGATCTCACTATCATCCCCACTATACTGTAACCCACAATACCCAGTCTGTTGCTGATAACAGTCTGGAAGGTCTTTTTCATCTTTGGACCAGAGCATATGGCATACATTTCTTCCAAAAACTCTGGAATACTGATTAGTCTGACCACAATACACATCTCCACTGTGTGATGGACCATCCCAGACACCACTGAGCCCAGAGAAGTCGACACCACTTCTGGACATGGTTAACATAAGGCTTCCTTGTATGCACAATAATGTTTTAAGTGGCATTTGTGAATGTAACTCCATATTGAAGTGCTTGACCAAGGTTTTCCAAAGTAATCCCTTGTCCATGTGGGTATATCAGCTATAGCTTAATAGTGGTTCTTGACACAGTCCTGTCTGAGAGATTGGAGATTGGAGATCTTAGTTTAGGCTTGCGCCCTTGCCTTTGTTCACTGAAATTCCTTCAGATTCCATTTCAGATTCCTTCAGATTTGTGTATTAACAAATGAAATGAAGTTGACCAGAAAAAAGATGAAATATTTTTGGTTCATACCGTCTGCAATTATATAAAAGTAAAGAAGTGTAAGTTTTGCGTTTTCCAGACTGTCCCAACTTTTTCTGATTTGGAGTTGTATGTCTAGATCATCACGTTTCTGATGGCGTGATTCAAGTTTTAGGCTGTTGTGTAAGAAATCTGCATTGTAGTGGTTTTTTCCTTCTATGTTTGGTTGATCCTACCAAAAGATTTAAAAGCTTAGTAAAGACTTTAAAGCTTAGTAATAACCAAAGCCACACCAGAAAGATCAGACTTGAACATAGTAATAGTGGAAGCGAGCTACTACGACTAGGTTACTAACAAAGGGTTAATAGTGTTGGGGGAGTGACTATGGCGTGAGCTCAGCCCCGGAACCTGGATCACACATTATTTCAGCCTGAGTAGAGCTTGGCTGTAGTAGTTATTCATGTTTCGGAGGGGAGGTATAACACATAACAGTATCGATATGTTGTTATGCGTTAATGGAAGCATTATGAGAAACTTCGTAGAAGATGTTTTAAAAGGCAGCTGCTGAGTCACAGACCGTGTACAAGGACTGTAGATGTTAAACATGGATGCTTTCGAAGGAGCAGACGGCGGAGAAAACGTGCTGGATTTGTCTCATTTGAACAGTGTGAATTTGGACAATGTAACTGAAAAAAGAAGGACAGAAACCACACAGCTTCACCTTACATATAACAGGTTGACGGTTATCCCGGACTCCATCCGCCTCTTCAGCAATTTGCAGTTCCTGGACCTGAGTAATAATACACTGTCCGTCCTGACCGACGCCATCACCGGCCTGAGCCAGCTCCAGACCCTGCTGGCCAAAAACAACCGACTGGACGAGTTCTCCCTGCCGAAGTACTTCAGCTGTCTGGAGCGGCTGGAGGTCCTGAATCTGAGCGGCAACAGATTCGAGCAGATTCCCGAACAGCTGCTGAACTTGCCGCGTCTGCACTCGCTCTCACTCGGAGGAAACCGACTGAAACAAATCCCATCGGAGATAGAGAATTTGACCAGGTATTTATGTTTGTACCAAATATAATGTATGTACAGCACATGGCACCGGAGCTAATGTGCTGGCGTGGCGCAACGCCTGACCCGATGGTCTGTTCATTTTGCGGTTTGTATGTGTCTGTGTGCCTTGTTTTATGTGTCATTTATTTTTAAACTCAGCATGTGTTTTAATGGGACTGAAGGTGTGTGTGACGTTGAGCACGTGTTTCTGTTACGTGAATGTGTGATGTGCGCCCACCTCACTGATGCAACGTTATAAAAAGTTACTTGCTGTAGAGAAACGCAATATTAAAAAACAGGTATTTTTCAACTATGTTTTCAGCCCAAGAGGGGGTGCTATAGCACCCCCAGCACCCCTACTTCCCGCGGTTATGCCTCCATCGCCACTGCCTGCATTTCTCTCTCTCTGGGCTCAAGCTGATTTTTATTTATTTGTTTTTTTTTTTACTTTTACAATAATATTCTTATTAATTGAACAGATTTGGTCCCTGACTGAGTATAATCCTCTTCCAGTTGGTGTGCTTGGGTACAGAATTTGCTGTATGGACACGCTTTCACTTGTGAAGTTTTTTCTGCTAAGCTTCTGTGTAAGTTCTCAGTCATCCAGGTCATGGTAGACTTGAGTGTTGAGTGAAGGCAACTGGACTTGGTTCTTGAAGAAGTTTCACCTGTCATTCGAAAGGCTTCTTCAGTTCTAGAAACTGATGGGGAGTCCCAGGCATTTAACTCTGGACTGTGGTGGCCTAGCGGTTAAGGTACTGGACTATGGACCAAATGGTCCAGGGTTCAAATCCCACTTCCCCCAAGCTGCCACTGTTGGGTCCTTGAGCAAGACCCTTAACCCACAATTGCTTGGATTGTAAGACTGTATCAATTGTAAGTTGCTCTGGATAAGGGTGTCTGCTAAATGCTGTACATGTAAATGTAACTCAAGCACAACCCCACTAGGGTTAAATAAATGTGCCTAATATTTACTCATTAAATATCAGTTTTCAATGTAAACCTACAGTGTCATGTTATGAGATGAGATGGCCAGCATGTAGACAGCAGTTGTGGTTTGAAGTCATTCAAGACTAAGCTCTACTTGGACACAATGAGAGAATTCCACACTGAGTGTGTTGCTGTATGTCCTACTTGGCATTCTGCTCTGCTGCCTTATCCTGCCCTGTGCGTTCTGTACCTGTTTAAATGGCAGTAAAGGGAACGTGATTGTTCTCTGTGCCTCCTTACCCAAACTTCAAGCAGCTCCTCTTCACTGAAGTGACTTTTAGGATTGATTTTGTTGGAAGTTGTGGCGTTTTAAATGAGGCAGCTTCGAGGACCTGTTCTTGTTTAGAAAGGATTTTGCACAGTTTGTAGTCAAACAGAACCTGGCCTAGTGACATTTAAAAATAATGTTAATGATATTTTATACTAGTGGTTGACTGATATGGGATTATTAAAGACCGATGTGGAGATTTGAGTATTTAGGGTGACTGATGTCCGGTATGTAATGCCGATATCACTATTTTTGCAACTGGTAAAACTAACAATAAGAGACACACAGTTGCTGAACTTAAATGAGCATTTATTTAAGCTACAAATGCACTGTCTGTGTCTTTTTATCAATTAAAAAATAAATATGAAGTTTTATTGCTCTTAACAACATTTGTTACCAGATAACAGCATCATCTTGTTTCTGGGGGGAAAAAACAAATTTGTAAATACTTTCTAAAACTAAACAATGTTAGAGTACGTGGTAGTGGCATCCGTTTGTGTTTAATCCCAGTCCCAGTAAAGAGCAGCAAGTTGAAATGCTGGGAACAAAGTCTTCATACTGTGTAACCTTGGAACATTTTGGGCATTTATTCAAGGAGGGGATGTGATCAGAATACTACTACAAAGAGACTGTGGGGTAGGAACGGTCTTCTTTGCATGATGTTCTGAAATAGATGGCTTAGAAAACTGATGAGAGAAATGTATCGGGAAACAGAATGGCGTGGTCCAGTGAGGTTATTGTCCGTATTATTAAGGTCATTAACCAACTGAACTCCTATAACACAATGCCAAGCGCCACCCCGCTGAAGGTCAGAAGCTAATATTGGTCTGCAGTGATGCCCTACGAAGAGACATAAAACTTTGAGTTCCCTCCAAATTTGAACAAAACGTCTGACATCAAACATTTATTCATTTTCCAATCCACTTATTCTAGTCAGGGTCGCGGGAGAGCCGGTGCCTAGCCATCAACACAGGGCGCAAGGAAGGAACAACCTTAGACAGGGCGCCAAGCCATCATAGGGCACACAAATTTATACACACACTAAGGAGCTATTTGGAGACACGACTCCACAAGATGGGTCCGGAGTCAGGATCGAACCGGGGATCTCGGAGCTGTGAGGCGTCAGTGCTAACCACTGCTCCACTGTGCCACCCTGACATCAAACACGGGCACCCTAAATGTAACACAGTGGTGTGATCTTCCAAAGAAGATGCATATAATCCAGTCGGTCGGGATTGTGGGACCCGTATGGTATGCCAGTCACCATAAAACCCCAAGGAAGAAGAACTATGTGATATTATATTATAATATTATGTATATGCTTATTATATCAGCCTATGGGGGCGATTTCAGACACAACCCTCAGTCTTGGTGCGGCTCTCCCAGTGATGAGACTTGCCATCACTGTGTTTGTCTCAGTGGCTGTAAAGTCACTTATTTCTTGTGTTTGTATTTAAATTATGTCATGTATTTGTTGATTACTATTATTGTATTTCATTCCTTTGCTTTAGTCATGCTTTTAATCATTAATTACATTGAAATATAGGCATTAAAAACAATAATTTTGTGGTCGGGAACAGATCAATTGGAAATTTGATTCTGACTTTGAACAAATCGGAGTTCGAAAGGCCTTCTGGAACCAGTTAAGATTGAATTCCGAGGTTCCACTGTACTGTAGCAGTAATGAGTGCTGCTATGCTTTAGGTGCAGAGGTTAGCAGGGTTACTGCCTCAGGGAAGAAGCTTTTCCTTAACTTACCGGTGCGGGAGCGTAGGCTTCTGGAACGCCTGCCAGGTGGGACGAGAGTGGACAGACCATCCTTGGGGTGGTAGACATCCTGAATGATGTTACTTGCTCGGTCAGTGCTTGCGGTAAATGTTCTCAGTGGTGATTAAAGTAGCAGAGATGATCCATTGGGCAGTTCCCACCATCCGCTGGAGTGCTATCCGGCCTGATGGAGCACTTGCCGTATCATACAGAGAAGCAGTTTGTGAGAACGCTTTCAATGGTACAGCGGTAGAAGTTCACCAGTATCCTTGGATCTAGATGAGCTTTCTTAGGTGAGCATCCTTAGAAAGTAAAGGTGCTGTTGTGCCCTTTTGTCCAGGACAGAGGAATTAAGGGACCAGCTGAGATAATCGGAAATGTGGCTGCCAAGGAACTTGAAACTCTCTCAACAGCATGCTCATTGCTGTGGATTGGGTTAAGTGTAAGGCACTTAGTCCGTCTGAAATCCATGATGATCTCTTTGGTCTTCAGGGTGTTAAGCACCAAGTTATTGTTGGCATGTGGTCCAAAGGGAAAGTACCGGTACTCATTTTTACCCATTTAAACCTGCTATAAGTAAAAAGACGATTACTTTCCTTTTGGGCCACAGGTTTATCATTTCAACTGTAGCATGTGCTTATGACCTGTAATAAGTGAGAGAAGTATGGTGTTCCTAGGCCATTGTTTTAGTATGTTAAGCCACGTTAAGCTTCGTTCACGTTAAGCATTCCCTGCTAATGAGGCTTTTAGGCTAGAATACGTTTCAGTCGTTTGAACACGGTCCGCTGCTGAAGTTCAATATCATGCTGGTGCCTTAGATATGTTGCCATGTTGGTGGTAGGGCTGAGTGATCTGAGCTAAAATTCATATTATGAGATTTTCCACTATCGTACCTCGTTCTCGACCTCCTCGGAACTCATCGAATTTGGTTCTCAACGCATTTTGACTAGAAAAATTTGTCTTGATTTTCGTCTTTGCTCATAAAAACAAAATAACTACTCTGCGCGCTTGCTTAAACTTATTATGCGTCAACGGCCGGGCGACTAATTTCACAACGGAAACTCTCGATTCAAACTATTCATCAGTAAACACAGTGATTCAGGTTCGGAATAGCCCTCAGAGAAGATGTCCGATATGTTTTTCTTTATTTATACATGTAAAGTACTGTATTCGTAGTGCATAGTCTCCATGCATCTTAAAAAGGATAGTTATGAGAGCCAACCGAATGCAAAACTGTAAGAATCAGCCATACTAGCACCCTGAATTCAGCGAATAGAGTAAGTGTTTTGCATTTGCTTTTCACTTTCAATCCATTGCTCACTAAGTGACATGAGATTTTTCAACACTATTATAAAATAAGATTTGTGTTAATGATTTGGCCAATTGTAGATTAATGTGAGTGTTTTACACATTACCGTATTTTCCGGACCATAAAGCGCACCGGATTATAAGACACATATCAACGATCGGCTTGCTAACGGATCCTATTTTCATAACATAAAGCGCAACCAAGGGTTATAAGACGCAATTAAATGAAACAAAACTCTTTAAGTTCCGTCGGAAGCTCAGTTTTTGGTCGTTTACCTGGCGTCAGGGCGTCTTCTTTGCTTCCTTCACTTCCTTATCATATGATTTCGTTTAATGTAATTGAATTCTCTCACAGCTGCTCTATGTCCATGTTGTACTGCGTGACTGATAGCGTTGTGTTTGAAATCCGCTTCGAAAATGAATGAATGCACGTACCCTAATGCTGAAGCACATACCGTATTACTCCGCTATGCTGCGCATTATGATATCCATAAGCTTCGTAACCTACCAAGGCCGTGCTAAAACATTTTGACAGATTTATGAGCGCCGTGTACCATCTACAATCGGTTCTAGGTCAGAAAGCACAACCAGAATTAATTTATACATTAGACGCACCGCATTTTAAGGTGCACTGTGAATTTTTGAGAAAGTTAAAGGATTTTAAGTGCGCCTTATGGTCAGAAAAATACGGTAACTTACTTAGAACGCTCTGCCAAACACTCATTAAACTCTTCAGTTCATAAATTTAACTTATTATAATTTAACTTATGTCAGAACATATCCCCATCATAATTCAGGGAGCACCTGTACACTCCGTTAATGCATATAATGCCTTGTATAATGTCGATTTTCCGGTGGTCTGGAACCGATTCATTCAATTTACATTATTCCTTATGGGAAACATTTGCTCGGTGCTAATTGTTTTCGGTTCTCGACAATCCTTCCAGAACGAATTATGAACGACAAATATAACGCACCAGTCCTGGCAGAAATAAAGATTTTTTTGCACTAATCGTGGACAGAAAGTTGTTTCCAGCTGTGGTGTCTCGTGTGTCATTACATCTGCTCCACAGCAGCATCTAATGTATTTGGCGTTGCATTATATGGGATCAGTAGGTCAATGACCTTAATAATAAAGATAATAAACTTATTTGCTATTCTGTTTCCTTATATATCTTATCTATTTTCTTATTTATCTCTACCAGACTGTCATGGAAAGAAGTCTGTCCGTACCTCACAGTGTCTTTGTAGTTGTGTTGTTATCACATCCCTCACTGATTAAATCATTTGCAGGGCTGCCAGCAAGGATCTTCTCTTCCTTCACCTAGTGTCCCAGTACATGTGGGTTAGAGCAGGCTGCATGTCCTGAACCAGTGAGTCATGTGCTTACAGCCTGCAAGGTTCCTGATCAATTTATTGACCATGCCAAGTAACTACAAGAAACAGACTTGGAATGAATCTATTTTACATCGTGGTGCAATGGCACAGAATCGGACTTATTTAAACATATTAAAAAGGAATCATTTGCTAAAAACAAGTTATATTTAGTGTCTAATGTTTGCTTCTGTGGTTTTGCTAGTTTAGCTGACACACAATGCAAGTCTTGTGCTCCTAAACTCACTCACTCACACTTTCCATACCCACTTAGTCCAGTTTAGGGTCACTGTGGCTCCAGTGTCTATCCCTGGAGAGCACAGGGTGATGGCATAAGAAGAGATGGCAGCTCCTCGCAGAGGGACGCTGTAGATGCACAGTATTTGAATTGTTCTACAGCACCTTTTGACACTTTTTTCACATAGAAGTGCAAAATAAAAGTTTTGACGTCCTTAACCCTCATCTGCTCTTCCGTCTGCTCTTAAGTCTGCCAAATTCTGCACATGTTCCCATTAGGGGTGTAACGATACACTCTGCTCACGATTCGAGTCGATTCACGATACTGAGTTCACAATTTGATTGTCTCACGATTATTGATTTTACATTCAATAAAAGGCAATCCTTTTTTATTTCTAAAGTGTAAATGCAAAGCAATGGACATTTATTGTATGTTTCTAAACAAACAACTTTAGTCTCCTGCAAATAAAAGAATTTTATTAACACAAATATAAATAATAAGTTTTATATTAAGTTGAATATGAGACCCCCTGTTGTCATGGCCAGTTTGTCAAACACCTTTTTGTATCGTGTGTGGTTGTGAGAAAAGTGGTACCTCAGTTCTTGTCATTAATTTGTTCCAGAAGGCTTGTTGAGAACCAAAATGACGGTTACCGAGCAAATTTTTCCCATAAGGGATAATGTAAATTGAATTACTCCTTTCTAGAACCCCAGAAAATCCACACTGTATAAGGCATTATATGCATTGATGGAGTTGTATTGTTCAGGTTCTCCCTGATTTACGCTGGAGATATGTTCCAACAAATCCATCCTAAGTTAAATGTATAATGAATCAATGAGTTTAACAAGTGTTTGGTAGAGCGTCTATACTGTAACACTACTGTAGGTGTAAAAATAAAGAAAAACACGATGACCCCAGTGGAGATCTTCACTGCGCAAGGGCTGTTGTGAAACTGCATTGCTGTGTACTGAATAATGACTCGTGTTTCGGCTGAAACAAGTTGTGCGGGTCGACTCGTACAAGTTGGAGCAAATTCAAGACCCTCCCCAGGAGTGGTTGCCCAACAAAGATCACTCCCAAGAGCAAGGCGTGTAATAGTTGGCGAGGTCACAAAGGACCCCAGGGTAACTTCTAAGCTACTGAAGGCCTCTCTCACATTGGCTAATGTTAATGTTCATGAGTCCACCATCAGAAGAACACTGAACAACAATGGTGTGCATGGCAGGGCTGCAAGGAGAAAGCCACTGCTCTCCAAAAAGAACATTGCTGCTCGTCTGCAGTTTCCTAAAAGATCATGTGGACAAGCCAGAAGGCTAATTGGAAGAATGTTTTGTGGATGGATGAGACCAAAATAGAGCTTTTTTGGTTTAAAAGAAAAGCGGTATGTTTTTTGGAGAAAGGAAAACCACTGGATTCCAGCATAAGAACCTCATCCCATCTGTGAAACATGGTGATGGTAGTATCATGTTTTATTTACGGCCTGTTTTGCTGCATCTGGGCCAGGACGGCTTGCCGTCATCGATGGAACAATGAATTCTGAATTATATCAGAGAATTCTAAAGGAAAAATGTCAGGACATCTGTCCCATGAACTGAATCTCAAGAGAAGGTGGGTCATGCAGCAAGATAACGACCCTAAGCACACAAGCCGTTCTACCAAAGAATGGTTAAAGAAGAATAAAGTTCATGTTTTGGAATGGCCAAGTCAAAGTCCTGATCTTAATCCAATCGAAAAATTGTGGAAGGACCTGAAGCGAGCAGCTAATGTGAGGAAACCCACCAACATCCCAGAGCTGAAGCTGTTCTGTATGGAGGAATGGGCTAAAATTCCTACAAGCCGGTGTGCAGGACTGATCAACAGTTACAGGAACCGTTTAGTTACAGTTATTGGTGCACAGGGGGGTCACAGCAGATACTGAAAGCAAAGGCTCACATACTTTTGCCACTCACTAATATGTAATATTGGATCATTTTCCTCAATGAATAAATGACCAAGTATAATATTTTTGTTTCATTTGTTTAACTGGGTTCTCTTTATCTACTTTTAGGACTTGGGTGAAAATCTGTTGATGTCTTGGGTCGTATTTATGCAGAAATATAGAAAATTCTAAACTTTTTAGCACCAGTGTAATTGTGTGAATTTCATTTTCTACCAAAACTTTCCTTTAAGTAGCACTTGGTATGATGGTGGGGCATGGGTCAGCACACACAAATTGGATGCCCTGGTGGCCCGCATTACACATCACATTGGTCCATTAGTGAACTCTGTATTTTTTTTTTCTCTCTCTCTCTCTCACACACACACTCTCTCTCACTCTCTCTTTCGCTATTTTGAGTAGTTGTGGCATAAACTGGCTCAGTGGCTCTTGGTGAGAATGGGCTATTGAAGCAGTAATGAATGGTTCTATTTAACTTAGAATAAAAACCTACAGGCTCATGAGAATACAGAAGCAGGACCGCTCTCCATTCTGCAGTTCCCCAGTTTCTCCTAAAACCCACTTCAGCGATTCCTACCTGCTGGTACTGAGACTTGGGAGTTCTTCCATTTACCAGACTGAACACGTAGATAAAAGGATAAGTCCACACTAAACACATTTGTTATGCCTCAACATGTTTATATTCAGATGTTTCTAATGCTCTTTGCCTTTTGGATATTTGATGTTTGATTCTGAATGGGGAAAGGTTTTGACTCGGTGGTTGAGTGGCTGCTGAAGCCAAGCTTTTGAGGCAGGCCCAGATTAGTTGTTAGAAGCTATGGAAGGCACCACTGGAACTTTAAGCTGCATTCCATTATTCAAAAATGGTGGGGAAAATGCAGAAAAACGTTGTTTCTTGCAATGGAACTTGCAGCTCATAAACTGGGACTACTGAGTGTTTAAAAACAGAGATGCTGAGAATGTGGTAGTGTTAGCTGGTAGTATTTGCTGTAGTTAATTTTTTTTGTTTGTTTGTTTGTTTTTTTAGACAGAGTGCAAACACAGGGCATTTATAGCCTAAATAAATGTTCCATTTTATGTACCATTTATTGTTATGAGTATTATCAGTTTAAAGCAAGGTTTCTTAACTTTTTTTTGAAGTGCCACTGAATTTTTGTAGAAATTCTATATATACAGTACTGGGCAAGTCAATGTTACAGTTTCATGTGCTTGTGTGCAGTTTGGAGTTGCTGTATTTGGGAGGGAACATGATATCGTCGATCCCGGCCGAGCTGGCCAACCTGCCAGTGCTTAGCTACCTGGTTCTGTGTGACAACCGCATCCAGAGCATCCCACCACAGTTCACCAGGTACGCAAAAATACATCCTGAAAGAGTCGGAGTTGTGGGTCATGGTATTAGGGATTTGATAGTTTATCGTATCATGATACATTGTGTTATCGTGATCGACCATGTGCTTTTCTGAGCATATCGAGGATATCGTCAGGGCTTAAAGAACACTGACATTATAAAGACTAATCAGTCCTGTTTCACTGGATGAAGTGCGGCACATTTTGAATAAGAACACTAAGTATGGGATAATATTTGAGTTTTATGGGAATAAGCCTCTACCGATCACATGTATTGTGTATCGTGAAAATATCTAATTATTGTAATGTTCACAAGCTCAAGTCCCAAGCCGTTGTGCTGTCTGTCTGCAGTCTGTAATTCCAGACCTACAAAGTGTTTCTCTATGGTTATTGGAACTGAATGAACTGAACAGTGTGTGTGGAAACAGAGGTCAGTTAGTGTACCTGCTCAGTAGTGGGAATTAATCTTTTATTGCTTTATTTCTCGCTCTCTTCAGATTGCACACGCTGCGTTCTCTGAGTCTCCATAATAACCTCCTGACCTATCTGCCGCGCGAAATCCTCAGTCTGGTGCAGCTCCAGGAGCTCAGTCTCCGCGGCAACCCGCTGGTCGTGCGTTTCGTCAAAGACATGACCTACAACCCTCCGTCTCTTCTGGAGTTGGTGGGTCGAGCCATTAAAACGCGTAACCTGCATTACTCGGAGCGGGATGTGCCCGCGCACCTTGTCACGTACCTGGATCTGGCCAGCAAGTGCCCCAACCCCAAATGTGGAGGTGAGATGTGTTACAGGAAGGCAGGGCAACACCAACACTACCTGCTTAAAAATTACGGTTTGTACGTGTAAAGCCACGGTCGCACGATGGGCTCACGCAAAAAGCTTTCAGTCATTTTATATGGGAGTCAGTTGTTTAATGATATTTAAATAAGTGTATGTAGATTTAGTACGTTCTCAGATTTGTTTCATATAGGTTGGGTATCAAAACCCGGTTCCTATGCAGAAGCAGTTCCAAAATTCCAAGAACCCAGTACCGGTAAAAACTAGGATTATGGTTCCACTTATCGGTTCCTACTAACACGTGTTTGCCTCCTTACTACAGACATATTTTTGCTATTTTTTTTGTTTTTTGTATTTTTAAACGGGTACCTGGGGCCGGGTTCACGGATTCTTCTTAAATGTGTCTTTTCTTAACTTCATTCTTAGGAAAAAAGTTCCGAAAGTTTGTTATTCTTCAAATCATGTCTTAAGCATGACCTTTTTTTTCTTAACTCTCTTCTTAAGAACAATTATAAGAATGAGTGGTATTCTTGAACACATTATGTTCTTACATGTTTTCTTAACCTTAAGGTAGCCTCACACTTATCTTAGGCTTTAAGAGTTGAAGGTAAACATCGAAAATGTAATACTTGAAATAATTTTAGTTCCTGGAAATGAAGCTTACATTTCAATTTACATGCTTAAAAGCCTTTCAAATGAAGGTCGTCCTTAAAATACAAAGTCCACATAAGGAAAGTTTATGCTCAAGCTTTCTATTTCTTCCATCATCTCTATTTTTTGTTTGCTAAAGTTTGTTTGTTTTTATTAAACTAATAACGATCCAATCAACTTCAGAATGTCTTGCACAGTAAATTGTAAGCAGTAAAATAAGTGCATAAGAAAACAATGAAGAGTTTTTTAAGAAAATCTTAAAATAATTGAGTGCTTAAGAAAATATTTGAGAACTTCAGTATTTTTCGAGAATTGCATTCAAGAACGTTCTTATGAACTTCTTAGTGTTTGTCTTACATTTACAGCATTTAGCAGACGCCCTTATCCAGAGCGACTTACAATTGGTACAGTCTTACTATCCAAGCAATTGTGGGTTAAGGGTCTTGCTCAAGGACCCAACAGTGGCAGCTTGGCAGAGGTGGGATTTGAACCCTGGACCTTATGGTCCAGAGTCCAGTACCTTACCCGCTAGGCTACCTTAAGAACCCTAGGCGCCTGTTCTATCCTTACTGAACAGCTTCACTTTCTCTGCAGGCGTCTACTTCGACTCTTGCGTGCGTCAGATCAAGTTTGTGGATTTTTGTGGGAAGTACCGCCTGCCCCTCATGCACTACCTGTGCTCCCCGGAGTGCACCTCTCCCTGCAGCTCCAACCCACAGAGCGACGCCGACTCGGATGACGACCAGTCCATACCAGTTGACCGTCTGCAGCGAGTCCTGCTGGGATAATACCACACACACATACTCAAGCAAGTCCTTCTGATCACTTGAGCTGCTTCACCAAACACACTGACTGTTCAGGCGGCCTCATTCCAGGTCCGAGGCCAAAAATGCTTTTAATTTTCAGTCGGTGTTTCGGAGCGAGTTCCTTCACACACTGGTTCTGTTCCAATACAGATTCTACCAATACAAATCCTCACTGACCAGCCGTCACCTTCGGAGGGCCTGTACCAGCACATCATTACCTAAAATGGTATCTTTATGGGCAGCATATGCCCACAAGTCAATGCAATTAATTAAAAAAAATACATAAATAAATAATAGCAATGGCATATGAAGGTGTTTTTATATCAGATATTGATGTGCCCAAAGGAAAACTGTCATTTTTTTTGCCTTAAAATCGAATAATTTCATCCCTTTTTTTCCTGTTCAAGTTGTCCAGCGCATTTCTGAATACGTTTCTGATCACCAAATCTGCTTAAATGCAAATGGCTGAAAAAGGTGCGTTCTTTGTGTGTGGATGTACAACAGTTTAGTAATAATTGTCCTGTACCTCCGTGTATTTAAAACGAGGACCTCGTTAGACTGAACAGTAATGTTATACAAGCACTGATATTCAATGATAACCATGTAATGTAGAAAACTTTACTATAATGTTAATTTATTATCACTCATCCCTTATTTCCAGTGCTAAGCAGGAGAAGTGTTCAGGAATGAAAAGGATCCTGCTTGCCAAGTGATACTAAAATTAGCCTGCTCCCAGATTTTTGACACCTGGCTACTTGGAAGGAATTACTAAAGAGGAATGCAAGTGTCTGGAGTTTGCTCGCTGCTTACCGGTTTTAGCCAGATGAAAACAGTGGAGCTTTTTGGCAGTCAAGGTGGATTTGACATCTGCAAAAGATTATACTGTGTATTGTACACTGTCTGGCCAAAAAGGGTCACACCCTCTAATATTTGGTCGGACCACCTTTAGCTTTGATATTCGCTGTGCCATCGTTTCCACGAGCTTCTGTAATGTTGCAGCATTTATTTTTGTCCAGAGTTGCATTCATTTTCCCCTAAGATGCTGATGATGGGAGATTTGTTCCACTGCACAAAGTCTCCTCCAGCACATCCCAAAGATTTTCAATGAGGTTCAGCTCTGGACTCTGTGGTGGCCAATTCATGAGTGAAAATGATGGCTCATGCTCCCTGAACCACTCTTTCACAATCACAGGATGTCTTTCGACATGGGTGTTTAACAAATGAAGCTACTCAATGCATCAGTTACATTTACAGCATTTAGCAGACGCCCTTATCCAGAGCGACTTACAATTGGTACAGTCTTACAATCCAAGCAACTGTGGGTTAAGGGTCTTGCTCAAGGACCCAACAGTGGCAGCTGGGCAGAGGTGGGATTTGAACCCTAGACCTTCTGGTCCATAGTCCAGTACCTTAAACGCTAGGCTACCACAGTCCCGGTTAGGGTTAAGTAACCTGTTGCCAGCTGAAACATAATAAATGAATGAACTTTATTGTCATTGTACTTGTACACTTGCACAAGGAAATTGAACTGCAACTCACTTTCGGTGAGACAAAGTAGAATAATAATATAAAATTAAATGAAACAAGGTAAGATCAACGTGAGCTAAACCTTATATACAAATTTACATTCAAACAAAAGCGATTGCACATGGCCTGTTAGTGTTTTTAAATGACCTTTACATGATGAAATTAAAAAAATTGCACATTGGCCTGTTTGAAATGAAATATTAATTTTCACATTATAAAATTACATTGTACAATATGAATTACACAAAACCCGATGTCACATGTTTGTATTTAACAGAGCAGAAACTCTTTTAATCTTTGTCCTAGTCTTTAGCTGTCTGTAACCTCTGCCAGAGGGCAACAGTTCAAACATCCGGTACCCTGGGTGTGTTAATGACCAATGCAGTAATTATCCAATAAGACACTTTTTTTAACTATTTGCTTAGTTAAATCCAGGTGGTGACCTTTTTTTGGCCAGGCAGTGTTTATTGCTACAGTTGAAAAGTGAAAGGTTTGTTTGCTGGTTTATGAAGTTGGCATTTTAAAGTTGAGATTACATCACCTTTTATCACACAAGCTGAGCTTTGCATTGTTACGGCAACAAGATGGGGCAGGGGGGGGGGGGGGCAGTATATACAGAAAATTAGCATGTGTGGTAAAAAAATGTGTGTTTTTAAATGATACGCAATAATTATTTTGATTTTGCTACTCACATGAACAGTAATTACAGATGGCTTGACTATGTCTATTTATCGTATGTTTCTTTCCGGACCATAAAGCGCACCGGGTTATAAGGGCGATAACAGTGATCGACTGCTAAACGGGTATTTGTTCATACATAAAGCGCACCGGGTTATAAGGCGCGCGTATCAGTGATCGACTGCTAACGGGTTATATGTTCATACATAAAGCGCACCGGGTTATAAGGCGCATGAAATGAAACAAAACTCTTAAGTTCCGTCGGAAGCTCAGTTTGGTCTTTACCTGGCGCAGGGCGTCTTCTTGCTTCCTCCACTTGATTCCGTACCATTGATTCGTTAATGTTGAATTCTCTCGCAGCTGCTCTATGACCATGTTGTACTGCGTGACTGATAGCGTTGTGTTTGAAATCCGCTTCGAAAATGAATGAATGAATGCACGTACCCTAATGCTGAAGCACGTACCGTATTACTCCGCGATGCTGCGCACTACGGTGGCCGTAAGCTTCGTAACCTACCAAGGCCGTGCTAAAACATTTTGACAGATTTATGAGCGCCGTGTACCATCTACAATCGGTTTAGGTCAGAAAGCACAACCAGAATTAATTCATACATTAGGCGCACCGCATTTTAAGGCGCACTGTCGATTTTTGAGAAAGTTAAAGGATTTTAAGTGCGCCTTATGGTCCAAAAAATACGGTAAATAGTTTCAACATGACTGATGTTTTTGCTTTTGATCGGCCGCTGCTCAAACTGAACGCTCTTGCTCGGAGCGGTGCAGGAGAGGTGGCGTTTCTCATTTTCTCATTTCATTGCCCTTCAAATGCCTCATCATGTCTTAAGTCTGCATTTCCAGCTTTATGGATTCCATCCCAGACTTTTTCACACACCCCTGATCCAGCCCTGTGCTGCCAGTGATTGATTCCTCTCAGCTAACCTGCATTTCCTTCATCACATCCTCTGCTATTTAAACCCCTTGTCTGAAGCGGTAAAAGCTTCTCTCTTTTCGAGTGTGCCAAGTTTAAGCCTTTGTTCGCTCTATGCGTTCATCTCCGCTCTCTGCCCAGCTTCATATTAACCCTTTGTGATCAACAATTGCCATCCTTTTTCTCCTCATTCAGCCAAATGTTTTAGTAAGTAAAAAAGTTTGGTGGCAGCTCTATTTGTGTGGTGTGGCCTACATGTGCTACGTGAAGTACCATACACTTTAATAGTGAATCGGGCTGCTTCTAAGAAGCTGGGTTTGTGGTTCTGATGATCGTGATGAATCTGCTGCAGCAGCATCTGCTGTCGCACAGTAATGAGCAAAGTCGTATAAGGAAGTGTTCACTGCTCTGTGGGCTACTAGTGCTGTACATGTGTATGACATGTAGAATGTAGGGGATGGTGATTTAGGGGTTGAATCCTGGGCACAGCCCATAACTATGGGTACCTCACATGGGCAGGTAATGAAAGCGTGATTAATAGCTTTTAAAATGTGTATGAATTGGATGTATACTTTCTCACATTTTCAGTGAGAGATTAAACTTTTTTTCTTAACCTTTTTTTGCCTGTCTTTAAAAAAAAAAAGTGCCAATAATTCTGGAGTGCCTAACACTGGTCACCATTAATTCCTAGGTAATAACCATGGTGCTTGGGAAATGATCAAAGTGTCTAAATCACACAGATGTTGTTATGCGGGGGTGAGGTTTGTACACTGCATTTTTGTGTTATTTTACAATTTAACGATCAGCTGTGAGTGCAACAATTTAAGAATGTGATTCTGGTTCAGCATCAGCTCAGGTTTGTCCCATCTTAAATCCTCTGCCTTGTGATCTCAACTAACACTACGGATCTTGCACAAAACCCACTTTAGAACTGTTTGTCTTTTCACCATGTCTGTAACTACTTAACCACGTCTGACTCCTCAGAAGCACAGAGTCAGTCAGGGTGGTTCTGGTACCTGTATTGTTTTGATAATAAAAAATGGATCGGTACTACTTCGAAAAAATAATAATAGTAACTTTTTTGAGGGTAGAAAGTGCCGATATGGGTGGGTGAATGTGTGGGAGAGCATATATGGAGTGATCAGATCTGAAAAGAGATTTTCAGCTTCGGCCTTAGGGTTAGTTTTGCTTCTCTGAGAGTTTGTGGCTGCAGCCAAGCACATCCTTCATTTGTGTTGTTTTCCTGTGCTTGTTTTTGGACTTTTTATTAAGCATATTGTGGTCATTATGCACTTAGGTGGGGCAGCGGTCTAATACGCTACCAAAACACCACCGGGACCCAGGTTCAAGATACTGGAAGTCGTTCTGGGCATCACCCTGGTGCTGCAATAGTGGCCCCTAGCCCCATGATGGCTTGGCATCCCATCCAGGGCACACTTATCCTTGGGCCCTGTGTTTTCTGGGTATAGGTGCTAGAGGTCCCCCACCTCCCAGTCCCAGAACAAACAGGGTTAAAATGTGGGGAGATCCAAAAGTCTGAGACCACTAATGAAAATGCTTGTGTTTTCCAATTTTTTAAAAATTTAATAGTGTTTTTTTTATTACAGATCACATAATCAGCATAAAAAAATGAGTGAAAAGTTAAATCTTTGAAGAAAAAAAAATTTGCGAAATTTCAGAATTCATCAGTATTGGTATTTGCCGGATAACATCTGTTCACATGTGCAGTCTAAACTCGTGATCTCACCCACATCTGTTTTATGGCCATTTTTGGCGCTGGTATAATCTGACAAAAATGATATAACTTACTTGCGTTGTTGGGTTCAAATAACACAGAAAAATCCTATCCGGCTACTGCGCATGCGCTTCCCGCCACTACAAAGGGGCCAAGACTTGCTGCCGAAGTGGCGAGGGCGAGAGCCGAGGTTGGCGGCTTTTTGTGCAAAATGTGATGATCCATGTTCTCCCAGCATGATTTCACAATATAAGAGCATCGTGTGAGGTTAATGAATGCTTGGCTTTCTGTCTTCAAGTACCCCACATAAATGCTTGCAAGGGTTTAGGTCAGGTGACTTGGGAGGACATGTCCTTGACAATCATCACCGATCTTTTGTCTGTAAGTAGTTGTTGCAAATCGTTGGTGTGTTTTGGTCATTGTTAAGATCCAAACAAGCATTTTCACTAGTGGTCTCAGACTTTTGGCCCTCACCGTAGCTGTTACCAGAGTAAAACCGGTACCAATAATGTCATTTTAGTTTTAAAATGATTTAACATTTACATGATGTGAAAGATGTTTTCAGATTTAAAGACATTCGTGTAGCCTGAATCAGTCAGCATGTTCTTTCTTAACATGTAACGTGTTTGTTCATGAGAAATACCAATTAAAGTTAAGGAACACTTCTATTATTTAAGTATAATTTTAGCTGAAAACATACATTTGGTGGTGTATGGTCAGTCTCAAAGTGTACACATCAAATCAAATAACTATTTAAATCATTTAAATGTAGCACCTTGAAGTTTTGCTCATTTTATTTAACATTTGAATATGCAATTGTAATCTTTTATTTAGTAATATTTAACTAACGTTATTGCTTTTGACCAGTTTCTTACTTGCTCCTCATCTCTCTGACATCACAGATGTATTAGACTCATAAAGGTCTTTAAATATGAAAGAATTACTCGTGCCTGTTTGTAGAAATGCACTTTCTCTTAATATGAAAAACTAATAAAGTTGTATTAAACATAAGGTGTGTAGCGTTTTAGTTTATTTGTATTTCATTTGTTGCTTTAACAAGTGATCAGGGACATAAACAGTCTGAGAGTAGTTCTCATACTGTGCTGGTTTCATGTCTGTGTGCATTGCCGTTAGGTGCTCTGGTTTCCTCCCATCAGCAGAAGGTGTCAGGTAAGCTCTGAATTGGCCCTTGGTGTAAATGCGGCCCACGGACAGATGGCCACCTGCTTGAATTCGTCCACAGGTTCAATGCGTTTAGTTCGTTCAACGCATACATTGCAGATTTTCTTTTAACCTCAAGATGGCACCACTACGCTATTGTAAACCATAGACATAACACCTAGACGCCGCATTGGCCGTTGGATCATGCGTCAATGCCGTCGCCATATTGGTCCAGGCAACAACTCATAATTCTCAATAGATTGTATTGCTAAATGCTTGCCTGACTAGTCTAATATTTCATTATATACTAAAACAATAGTAATAATAGACGAGCAATAGTACATAGTATATGTCGCATAAATAGTAATATAATAGTTGTATAATATAGAACTCTATTATACTACTATTTATACTACATATTCTACTATTGTTAATCTATTATTTAATTCTGTTATGTATTACACTACAGCTTATTGTATTCATAGGCTAATAATATGCTGCACTGTATCTATGTATGTACATTTTTGTCAGTGATGGTCAGATTCCTGCCAGGAGACAGTAAGACTGCTCTCTGTGCTCTTTCCGTCTGTATTTAGGCTGAGAGGAGCGTTAGACTTTGGTTTCGAAGGAGGGGCTAATTTGTGGCTGTTTAGTCTGTTTAGCCTCTAAAACCCCAGTGCTGTTCTCTCCGTGGAACGCAAGTTTTTGTCTCAACTCAATTTGTCATGAGTGTTTAAAACATCCTGAGTGAATACTAAACACTATAGTCTAAAAAGGACTAAAAATAGTCAATGTTCACTACATTGATTTCCCACCAACGACTCAAGAACCTAAAGTGACTCTGTATTGGACTAAATAATTCTGATCTGCATATTTTTGTTTATATTTATCTGTTTATATTTTATTAATCTGTTACTTAGTTTGTTTGTTTTTCTAGAACTATTAATACAAGACGTTTTTGACTAGACGAAGTACTTTGATTCTTATATATATCTATCATCCAAGCCACCCAAGGAGGATGGGGACCTTTTTGAGTCTTGACCCTTCCAAGGTTTCTTCCTTATAATATTTAGGTTGACTTTTTCCTTGCCACTGTCATCCTAAACTTGCTCAGTTTGGGATTTGCCTTAGATATTAGAAGATAATCTAACATTGTACAGCTGCTTTGAGACAATGCTCCATTGTGAAAAGCTCGAGAAATAAATCTGACTTGAATTAAATAAACATTTAGCCCACGTTGGCATAATGGTCTGTTTTCATAATGTCATGCCATGACTCCCATGGTCTGCTTGCTCCACCACAGACCAAATCCCTGTGACTTGAAGAAAGCCTTAAACTCGGAAGATAGAACTGGGACGTAGCCCAGCGAACAGTGTGTGCAGTCCGAGAGACAATCATCACCTTGCCAGAGATGGGCTATTCAACAGAATGACTCAGCTGGTAGAGCACTGGTTTCCTATGCTAAGCCTCCGGTAAGTTGATGATTGTCTCTCAGATTACACATTCTCTCTGCTGGGTTATACCTCAGGTGTTCATTGTCTGTGTTTCTTGTTCTGTCTCACCACACCATTTCATGTGGTTGGATTTAATGTAATTTCACTGTTGAGAACCTAACTGTCTAGATTGTCTAGGACCATCTGAGCAGAGGTTGCGTTGAGACCTTGGTACATATTTGGATCATCCACCCATACTTAGCGAAGTCCATGGCAGCATCAAGGGCTAGAAAGTTGAGCGGCCCCAGTATTCCCCCAGTGAGTCCTTGCTGATCAGAATGGCAGTCCTGATGCCATACCAGTGGCTGCAGGCCTATGATCTGGACTAAACACAGATCCAACCCTCTGGTAAGGTGGAACACACAAGGCAATGCACCGCTGGCACCACTAAACAAAGCCATGCAAAAGCGTACCTGGATTGCACTATTGCCCAGAACCAGTAACCAAAACTGACAGAGCTGACCTCGCCAGAGGCGGGATATGAACCTGAGAAGCTTGGTAGGTGAAATGGTGGTTCCCAATGCTAGTTATGTAGTTCTCTGCCTCGTCTGGGTCTCAAACTTATTTGGACTTGGTTTTGTCTCAGTCTTGGTGTAAGGTGGACTTGGAAATTGTTGTCACGACCACCCAAGTCCATTGTTGGAAGTAACATTAATTATAAATGGAATTTTTTTTCTAACGTTATTGAATATGAACAATTGACTCAAACGGGTTCAGACACGCCTAAATAAAATCTGCACTCAGGTTGGCTAACAGGAAAGAACAAGTTACTGCTCTTCTTGTTTCAGTATCGAATCAGTGAACACTTTATTGTTATTTTTTATCTTTTTTGCCCACTCTCTTTACCATATCCACAAAATCTGGAATTATTATTTGTATGTTTTAAACATTTAAATAATAGAATGGATGTTGTTGTTAAATTCACTTGGCTTTGACTAAATTTGAGAGAAGAAGGAAAACAGAATTACTTGCTTGAAACATTGTCATTTGCTTGGAAAAGTTACATTGCTTTCGTTTGACAATTTATCATTTATTGCTATATTTTACCAAATCTCAGATGAAATAAAATGTTATGTATTAATAATTTTGTAATGTATCATTATTTTCTTTTTTTCATTCTCACATGATGAAAAAAAAATCTTAACCTGGTCTTGTCTCAGTCTGACTTCTTCTTCTTCTTCTTCTTCTTCTTTCGACTTCTCCCTTTATCAGGGGTCGCCACACAGCGAGTTTAAACGTTAAACGTTTTCCACCTCACCCTGTCCTCCACGTCCTCTACTCTCACCCCCAACTCCCTGCATATTTTATTTACCACAACCAAATAACTCCTCTTTGGTCTTCCTCTCCGTCTCTTGCCTGGCAGCTCCATCTCCAACATCCTCCTACCAATATATCCACTATCCCTCCTCTGCACATGTCCAAAGCATCTCAGTCTTCCCTCTCGAATTTTGTCTCCCAATTTTCCAACCTGTGCTGTCCCTCTGATGATCTGATTCCTAATCCTGTCCACCCTAGACACTCCTAAAGAGAACCTCAACATCTTAAGTTCTGCCACCTCCAGCTCTGCTTCCTGTCTCTTTGTCAGTGCCACTGTCTCTAACCCATACAACAAGGCTGGTCTCACTGACTCGGAATCGATGTGTCCCAGTTTTGATCTTGACTCTGATTCGGCTCTAGTGGTCTTGACTACAGTACTACCCAATGCTGAGTTCAGTTCTCAACAGTGAAATTGTTAACTCCAACTAAATGCAACAAATTTTGTAGTGAGACAGAACAACGAACACAGTCATCAAACACCAGAGATATAACCCAGCTGAACTGTGTATCCCACCTGTGTGGAGTTTGCATGTCTTCCCCATGTCGTTGTGGGTTTACTCCAGGTGCCCCAGTTCCTCCCACAGTCCAAAGACGTGCATTAGCTTAATTGATTAAGTTACATTGGCCTGATCAGAGTATGTATGACTAGTTTTGTTGTTAACCTTGTGTCTGCTGTTAAATAGCCATTGATGCTGATCGCAACATTAAATGAACCACATAAACAAACAAACAAAATGTTCATACCCCATGTCTGGTTGCTTGTGGAGTTGCAGTTATAGCTTACTGGCTCGGGACAACAGTCCACTTACTACATGGGCATTTACCAGTTACTGGCAATGTTGGTCTCCCAGTTTCACCATGGGCAGTGCTCAGTGCCTATCAGTATGTTGGCTGGATCTATTCCAGGTCAAAGTCCTGTTGTGGGTCAGCAAACACATCTTTCAAATGCACCTGAAAACTGATCTCGCCAGAGGTGGGATACGAACCAGAATTTGTGTGCTTTGAAGTTTTGTATGCTTCTTGGCAAATGTTGCCAAGTTCAGGTGGTTCCCGAGACCTTAAGTCTAGTTGTGGGTCTTCTGGCTCCAGAGTTCAAGCCAGGTGTGAGTTTGCTCTACATGTCTTTGTACGTGTTCCAGATGTGTGTCCCCCAGATGTTCCACCTCATCAGAGACTCCAGATCTCAGCTCTAAGGCAGGTTGCATATGCGTCAATCATATCATGTTACAATCACCACATTACAATCAGGAGTGCCCGAATGTTTTCATGACATCAATGTGAAATTATGAAACCACACTAGACAGGTAGACCGCTGGATAAATACAAGATGAATTGATTTTATGTTTTTCGATGATATGTATCACTGAAAAGAGTGGGGAGTGCAGAGGGGCGTAGTGTTTAAAAGTCTCCAATGCTCTGCTGACTCGATAACTGCTTAACTGAGTACGTACACACAGAGAGAGCACACACACCAGGCATTTACATATGAGCAGTCAGCTAATGGCCCCCTGATGCTTCGGAAAAAGGAGGTGGAATGTACTCAGAAATGAGAAATCCCAGTAAAGCTAGTGTTAAAAATTGCAATCTAAACAAATTAGATCTTAGCATGAAGATTTGGGGCAATATGTTATTATATGCTACCGGAGGCATGACTTGAGAATTTATTATAATTTATTCAATTTCTCATCTCACATTTTGTGCATGCAACTACCTGTACAAATCAGAGTGGAACCCACAGGAATGCACGTCCCACAGTATTGTGTGTAAACACAGGTTGTGCTTTCATTGTTTAAGGAAGCTTTACTTGTTGAACTAAAAGAGCATACAGAAGCACACATGCTGACTTGACTTGGCCAGCGTATTGCTGCACTTTGGTTAAAATGCTTGCTGTACCTGTTTATGCCTGTCGCTAATTTCACTCTACATGTGCATGTTGTTTTTGGACCAACCTAGTTCTGCAGAGAGAAAGGTGCTTCTGCCATAACATCTGAGATAAGTGCATTCCTGCAGAACCAAAATCACCAAGCAATCAAGCTAAGGGTGTGTATGAGTGTGCGTGCATGTGAGTGTGAGTCTAAGCACCTTTGTGTGTGTGCGCCTGCCATCACTTGTAACCTGAGCCAAGGAGACGCGTGGAAGACGCCAGGATGAAACCAAATCCTTCACGTTTAAACAGCAGGCAGAGGACAGTGGTGAAGCAGATGATGTTCAAGGTGCTTGTTAGTGGTCCCTCAATGGATGTTTATTGGTAATCTGGAAGGGACTTGGACCTGTGCACAAAGGGAGATGGAGAAAATGCAGGATGATCATCAGCATCATGGTCTTTGAGATGAACTATATGGAGCCACCTGCTGATGTTACGATTGGTGAGTCAGTGATAACTAGCTACACTTTGCAGTAGGTAGAAACCAGGTAATTAGCTGAGATCTCACAGACTAAGCCCCAAAATCTGGAAATCCCAGTTTGGGTGGAAGTGTAAGCAAATGCATGAAAGTTATATAAAGAGTATGGACTGTATTTTACATGTAATATTTAGTCAAATACCTTTTAAGAGCGAATTAAGAGCAAATTACAAACAGTAGGGAAGAGTGTTTTGACTAATTGTCTAATTTATTACATATACTAAACATATGGTATTCATGCACAATGTTATGAATAATTAGTAACAGAAAACGAGTCAAATACTTTGTAAACACCTAAACAAAAGAATACACTTCTGTCTGTTAATTGTTAAAATGTGAGACTTTGGTGTTGATTTTTGTCTATGTTAAAGTGAAAAGCTACACAAAGAGCAGGTAAGCGCAGGTTGGCTAATATTCAGACCTATGAACTAATGGCTGTAAACACAAATGATGGTGTATATATTCAATTCACGTAATTGGCTGGAAAGAACCAACTTTGTGTTATATTTTTCTTATTGACATAATGAGTCTTTTGTGTCTTCACCACCTCCTTTTTCTACACTCATTGTCCATTTTATCAGATCCACTCACCATATAGAAGTACTTTGCGGTTCTACAGTTACAGACTGTAGTCCCTCTGTCTCTGTACGTACTTTGTTAGTCCTCTTTACTTTGTTCTGTAATGGTCAGGACCCCTCCAGGACCAGCACAGATCAGAGGCACTATTTGGGTGGTGGATCATTCTCAGCACTGCACTGACACTGATGTGGTGGTGGTGGTGTGTTAGTGTGTGTGTTGTACCGGTATGAGTGGATCAGACACAGGAGTACTGCTGCTGGAGTATTTAAACACTGTGTGCTCCACTCAATTTGTTTCCGTCATCAGCTCCAGCCCTACCATGCCAGAGGGCAGTAATCCCCTCCCTTCACCAGTTGCTTGTAGACGATGTGTCACCAAGAACTTTCTCACCAAGGACTCAAGATCCAAAAGTGACTTTGTGTATCGGACTAAATAATGCCAATATGCATATTTTTTACATTATTTTATTCAGTATTTTCTTTGTCTGTTAATATTTACTTAGTTATTGTTTTTCAAACTATTACAACAGACTTTTTGACTAGATTGACTAAATTAGTTTCATTCTTACATTCATCATCTAAGCCACCCAAATACAATGGGTCCTGTTTTTAAGTCTTGGTCCTCCCAAGGTTACTTCCTCATAATGTTTAGGGAGTTTTTCCTTGCCACTGTCGCGCTAGACTTGCTCAATTTGGGATTGGCCTTAGATAGTAAAAGATGATCTAAAAAGTTGCTTTGAGACAATGCTCCATTGTAAAAAGCGCCATATAAATAATTCTGACTTGACTTGACATGTTCACTCACTGTCCACACTATTTGGCATATCTACCTTATTGCTCCACCTTGTAGATCAGTCAGAGACAGTAGCTTCTCTGTTGTTGCACAGTTTGGGTTAGTCATCCTCTAATCCTTCATCAGTGCTCATAGAAAGCTGTCTACAGGATGCTGGGAAACTATTTACAGTCCAGCAGTGACACTGAGGTGTTTAAACTCCTGCAGCACTGCTGTGTCTGATCCACTCATACCAGCACAACACGCACTAACATACCACCATCACATGAGTGTTTCTGCAGTGCAGAGAATGATCCACCAGCCAAATAGTTCTTGATCTGTGCTGGTACTGGAGGGGTCCTGTGGGGGTCCTGACCATTAGAGAACAGAGTACAGGGGTCAAATATAGTATGTATAGAAACAGATGGACTACAGTCTGTAATTTAAAACTACAAAGTGTAGTTACCACTAAAACGTAAATAAAGAATAAGCAGAATATAAAGTGAAGTATTAGTTTTGTAACTAGCATTTGCTAAGTTAGCTGGCTGGCTAAGGTCTCAGTTATGTATCCGTGAAGGTGTAAAGGAAAGGACGAAGCGTTTGTTACAAATCTATTTTTTAAGGCACACAATTGTCTAACTAAATATCACTCCTGTTGTGTGTGTTAACCAGCTAATGTTGGTGAGCTTAGCTACATAATACCGATGGTTTATTTAGAAAGAACAGCCATTAGTCACACGTGGCATGGCTAAGTCTGAATAGGATTGAGAAAAGCCAGTACAGTACTGTGTTGGGGAAATGTATTTTCTCCTTGGCTAGTCACAAGAAGCATCTGATACTGTTTTCACTTAAATATGATCTCTACTGTCATCTACTGCAGTTTCATCTGTGGCTGATGTTTGACAAAAACAGACTACCATAAAATGCTGCCAAAGGTTTTCCAATGTGGCAATATTGCAGCAAGTTTCCATCAATAATGGGAAATTAGCCACTAATTAATTTACTATTGATTTGCCAGTATAGTTTCTGATGTTAACCAGGATGATTCCTTACTGTGAACCAGCACTCTACCACTGAGCCCCTGTGGTTCATCTCCTCTCCAATGCTGAGGTTGCAGTCGGTTTTGAAGTACAGTGGTACCTTGGTTCTCATTGTTAATTCGTTCCACAGTCTCAAACCAATCGTACTCCTTAGTGCTTTTGGTGCATGGATGAGATCACTGATACTGTACAGTGACATAGTGATTGTGCCACAAGTGGGAACATCGTGGCATCAAAATACATGTCTATGCCTCGTGATTGACCTCTGCTAGGAACTGCTTTCTGCACAAGAGGTTTGAAGTGCAGCCTATGGAGAACTATTCTTCATACCCATTCCTAAAATACAATGGAGTAGGAAATGGTGAGCTTCCTTAGACCTTGAACCAGACAGGAAATCTTGAATCGCTCTGTTCAGTCAGGCTTGAGGACTTAAGGATGCATCATGCACTGCAAATATAAATGATGAAGTAAATTTTTTTATTGTTTATCTGTAAAGTATACATGATGCAAAATAGGACCAAAGCTACATAAATTGCACTTCAGTGTTACAGTCCAGCAAGAGATTGTGCATCATAATACAGTTTGCACAACTATACATGTAACTTCACAGTTCAAGCTTTAAACAAACACTATATGGCCTAAAAGTTGGAAAAAGGGGTGTGTAGTGAAGATGCCACCTGTGTCTAGATGGTGGACACCGAATCTGTGGAAGCTGCTCATGCTTGTTGGCAAATCAAACGATCTTCTCTACTGGTGGTCTGTCTGGGCTGCTCAGAGCCTCTTTGCTGTGTGTGCATGCCCTCACAGAACCATTGCTCTCAACACCTCCTAAAAGCTAGGTTAGAACAGCATAGATGGCGAACAAATCGTCAAAACATCCATCCAGCTTCTCTCAGTCCAATGATGCCCCCCTCTCAAAGTCTGTCAACTGGCCAAAATGTCTTCGAGTGCATCGTAGAGGCGTGTCTAGCAGTCAACAATCTCTCACCAAGATTTACATTAAACAAAAGTAGTCTCTGATAGCCTTTTTATAGGGCAGCATGGGAAGCACTTTTACGCCCTCTTGTGGCAAGACCCATTATCTAATCAGACAACACCTGTAATTGTTTATGTCTGTCTGAAACATAACTGCATGCTGAGTTTTGCAGCGATCTGACATTTTCTATCTGGGTCCTTTTTTTTTTTGGTCAGTGAGTATATTATGAACTTGTTAGAAGGGAGTGTGCTGAAATTGCAGAGATTACTAATTAGAAGGAGAGGGGTGTCTAATGTACATACTTTTAGCCATATGTATATGAGAACAGGAGCGGCATTAGCAAATTATACAGCATGCAGACCTTCATAATTAGAACCACAGCATGTCCACAACCATAATGTCTGTTAACTACAATGAGAGTTGTGGTATGGGCAGCTGTCTCATGATGCATGATGGTTTGCATGGTTGTATAACAGCCAATGTGTATGAGGCCACTGTACAGGACTAGATCCACCCTGCAAACACTCTTTGCAGATCATGTTTCCATATTCACTTAAACATACTGCTAAAGATTTCCAACAGAAAATGAGGTTGACCATTACAGGTGGTATTATATGAATGGTGTAGCCTACACCTAAGTATGATATAGACCATCATAATTAGAGGTCCGATGGCATACGTCAGTAAACAAAAAAAATCTGCATGCAACTACAAAGCAAATGATAAGGCTTCCTCTGGTCTCTTACAAACACTAGCCTTTTCGTTTTGATGACAATCATCGTTCATATCTGTTCTAACTCTCAGTCAACAAACATTGCTTATAACAGACTAGACAATGGTAAAGCAAAACGTGTTTGTTTTGTTTTTCCTCCTACTGCTCTGGCAACCGACTGCTGCAGGCTGGACATTATAAAATATTTAACAGCGTGTTGTAACTTGAGCTCCAGCCTCTGATCCTCTTTAAAACTTAATGAGAAACAAGTTTTAACCACAGCGGCATCATTACAGCCATTTCTTCATCCCACCATTATTGACCGCTTGAACAGCAATGTATTTAAGAGATGATGTCATATCCACATTAAAGACTCATATTGACCACGTTTCCAAGCTCTTATAATTTGCTTTCAGAACAGTTGGTTTTAAGATGGTGCCAATATGAAACACCAGGTTGAAGTTAAGCTCCTTGCCTGATTACCCAGGTTTAAGCATCACTGAACATTTGAGTTCTAGTGCACAGCCTGTGAATTTGACATTCACCTCTTAAAGGTGTAATATTTTCTTCCAGAAGAATGAACATCCCGCCACAGAACACTCAGGACTGGTAAGTCAGCATTCCAAGAAGGATTAAGGCTATCCTGGGTGGCCCTAATCCGTATTAGCTCATTCATATTGTGATATTGTTGGGGATTTCTGCTATTTTATCCAACATCGTCTACATTTGCGTCTTTCTATAACCTATAATAAGCACTTCTGTGTCATTCAACACCTCTAGTCTCCAGACCCATACACTATCATAGTACAGTCCCACCTTAAACATGCATTTAGACCTATACTCCATCCACTTGGATCTGTATTTACTGAAAACATTGTGGGACTGTGGTAATGCCAGCTTGGTCGAGGAATAAAGAAATTACGAAGTACAGTGGTGCTTGAAAGTTTGTGAACCCTTTAGAATTTTCTATATTTCTGCATAAATATGACCTAAAACATCATCAGATTTTCATACAAGTCCTAAAAGTAGATAAAAGAAAACCCAGTTAAACAAATGAGACAAAAATATTATTCTTGGTCATTTATTTATTGAGGAAAATGATCCAATATTACTATTAGTGAGTGGCAAAAGTATGTGAACCTCTAGGATTAGCAGTTAATTTGAAGGTGATATTAGAGTCAGGTGTGTGACAATCAGATGTGAGTGGGCACCATGTTTTATTTATCAAAGTCTCTGCTCTTCACAACACGTTTGTGGGAAGTGTATCATGGCACGATCAAGATTTCTGAGAACCTCAGAAAAAGAGTTGTTGATGCTCATCAGGCTGGAAAAGGTTACACAACCATCTCTAAAGAGTTTGGACTCCACCAATCCACAGTCAGACAGATTGTGTACAAATGGAGGAAATTCAAGACCACTTGTTACCCTCCCCAGGAGTGGTCGACCAACAAAGATCACTCCAAGAGCAAGGTGTGCAATGGCTGGAGAGGTCACAAAGGACCCCAGGGTAACTTCTAAGCAACTGAAGGCCTCTCTCACATTGGCTAATGCTAATGTTCATGAGTCCACCATCAGAAGAAACTGAACAACAATGGTGTGCATGGCAGGGTTGCAAGGAGAAAGCCGCTGCTCTCCAAAAAAGAACATTGCTGCTCGTCTGCGGTTTGTTAAAGTAATCATGTGGACAAGCCAGAAGGCTACTGGAAGAATGTTTTGTGAATGAATGAGACCAAAATAAAACTTTTTGTTTATAAGTAAAGCATTATGTTTGGAGAAAGGAAAACACTGCATTCCAGAATTATAACATTATCCCATCTGTGAAAAACATGGTGGTGGTAGTATCATGGTTTGGGGGCCTGTTTTGCTGCATGTGGGCCAGGACGGCTTGCCATCATTGATGGAACAATGGAACAATTCTGAATTATATCAGAGAATTCTGAAGGAAAAAGTCAGGACATCTGTCCATGAACTGAATCTCAAGAGAAGGTGCTGGTCATGCAGCAAGACAACGACCCTAAGCACACAAGTCGTTTCTATCAAAAGAATGGGTAAAGAAGAATAAAGTTCATGTTTTGGAATGGCCAAGTCAAAAGTCCTGGCCTCGAATCCAATCAAAATGTTGTGGAAGGACCTGAAGAGCAGCAGTTAATGTGAGGAAACCCACCAACATCCAGAGCTGATTGAGCTGTTCTGTACGGGAGGAATGGGGCCTAAAATTCCTCCAAGCCGGTGTGCAGGACTGATCAACAGCTACAGGAAACGTTTAGCTGCAGTTATTGCTGCACAGGGGGGTCACACCAGGTACTGAAAGAAAAGGTTCACATACTTTTGCCACTCACTAATATGTAATATTGGATCTTTTTCCTCAATAAGTAAATGACCAAGTATAATATTTTTTGCCTCATTTGTTTAACTGGGTTCTCTTGATCAACTTTTAGGACTTGTGTGAAAATCTGAGGATGTTTTAGGTCATATTTATGCAGGAATATAGAAAATTCTAAATGGTTCACAAACTTTCAAGCACCACTGTACTTACACCTGCTTTTATTGTATTCTAAGATTGTATCAGATGCAAGTCTCACTGGGCAAGGGGGTCTGCTAAACCTGTGAATGTAATGTACATCTAACAGCCTTCACACTTCTGAGAATGCTTTCCGCTAAATTTTGGAAGACGACTGGTAGGTCAGTAACTGATGTTGGACTATAAGCTCTGGCTCTCATTTGGAATGCCAATTCATCTTAAGTGTGTTTGAATCTGTGGGTCCCGTTTTCAGTTTTTAGCTTAATAAAAATGACACTAGTATTTTTTTTTTTCAAACTAAGATTCATTGGCTTTGGCTCATTTTCTGTGAGGAACATAAATCAGAAAACATTTTCAATGATCCCCCTCTAAATATTATTTAATATTATTTATTAAACTAAAAACGGGTCCCAAAGACCCCAAGACCTTATAAGGGTTAAGGTCAGGGCTCTGTATAACTCAGTCAGGTTCTACATCAGTTGCAAACAACTTTGTTTTAGGAGGGCAGGGCAAATAGTTGATTAATTGTCTTGTTGGGAGGTGGAAACGCGAGCATCTCATATTTAGAGAGTGACGAAGGTGTTCAGTACAAGCCATTGTACTGCCACTGTTTCCATACTGTCAAATTGTATACCTTAGCAGTGAGTGTGGCTGAGGGATCTACGTGCTTTTGCTAGATGGTGTATGTCTGTTTGATGTGGGGCACAGTTATTTTCCATCCTGTTAAGAATCACCCACATTCAAAATGCTAACGTCATATTTCTTGGTTATCTGTGTTATAGGAACATCTGCTAGGATGAATAAAAAAGTCGACTGATTTATTATGATTGTTTGTTTGTGTGATGACTCATAAGACCCATAAGCTGCATTTTGGAGGGAATAAGATGACACTCCCTGACGAGGAAGTACCTCTCTGGGAGTCGTAAATCTCTGTGACGCTTTAATAACACCTTTAGCCTCTCAGGCGAGGGTTTAACAAGTGCTCAAGTATGCAGTATCAGTGGGGGAATGGAGCTTTCTTTGCTTGATAGCACTATAAGAATCTAGGAGAATTTTGATCTGTTATTTAGGCTGCTGAATGTTGACTCGTGTTGGGGCACAGTGGTAGGCCTGCTCTTTGTCTCACTTTATCTCACTTTCACACGGCGCACACACCTGTGCGCAGCGGAGCCGGTGTCGCAAACATGTATTTCTTTCCAGCTGTGGGTCCAGCTGTGTATTATGATAGGAGAGTATCTATTTGAACAGCAGTCCTTCCACTCTTTACTCTCCCAGCCTTTCCCATCATACAGCATCAAAAAATGTCGGAAAAGTTACAGTTATCATCTGCATTAAATCAGAATACAGGCATGTCCAGCATGATAGGATAAAATGGCAAATATAAACAAGGGTTTATATTACAGAACTTGCTCTGTGTCAACAATTATTCTCCATCCACAAATTACCTGTTGTTTCCTTAAACCTTGAAACAAGCCTGCGTACACAACTCTGTTGTCTGAATGTTAAATTCAGCTTTGATTACCTACTTAGCATTATTTACTAGTTCAGATACATCAGAATCTGTAATTATATAATATAACACACTATCATCCTGTATAATAAGGTAACAAAATATACAGTGCTGTGCAAAAGTCTTAGACACACCTTTTAGATATGTTGTTGTAGCAATGGCATAATGACCATATATAATATGTCAAACAATTGGACCCAAAAATTTCAAATTTGATTTCGTCACTCCACAATACTCTTTTCCACTGATCTTCATACCGTCTTTGTGAGCTTTAGCCAGTTAGGCCTTTTTCCCTGTTCCTCTTCCAAAAAGTGGTTTCTTGGCTGCTACCCTTTCAAAAAAGATCATTCTTGATTCAAGCTTCTTCAGACTGTAGAAGGGTCAACTTGGTGAAGCTGCCAGATGCTGCTATTGCTCAAAGTGTAAAGAGAGGTAACACACTACGTACTTGCCACTGTAGCCTATAGAAGCTATTTTTCAGATTTTTAAAGTTTTTTTTTTTTTATACATGTTAGATTGAGGAGGACAGCCTGCAATGGACTCACAATCCCCTCAGAGTACATGCACACTTGTGGCCAAGGAATTCCAGGGATAGGCTCCAGAGCTCCCTCTGCAACCCTGACTAGGATAAGTGAGATTAAAACACAGATCGATAGCTAGATAGATCAATCTTACTGATCTTCTGAGTTATCACATGTAATCTCCAGAACAGTGTTTTGGGCTTCATTCGGATTTGAAGCTCTGTAGGGCTTTTAAATCCAGATTAAAAATCTACTTGTTTAACCTGAACTGTTAATGAATATTTTTCTTTTAATCTCATCAAACATGCCTCTATGAGTTATTTTATATAGGATTTCATATAAGCATATAAACAATGGTGATGGCAAAATAATAGTAAGCAGCGTAGTGTCCTTACCACCCTCTAATCACCTCCACGTGCTCTTAAACCACTACCTCTCTCTTTCTCTTTGTATCTCTCTACCTGCACATCTTACTGATCTCCTAAAGCGGTATAGCCCATTCTGAATACTTATTAAGCTGAACTTATTAAGCAGGCATTTCTGTTAATCCCATAGGATCAACTGCATTTTATTCAGTGGAAGATGTTTTTCTTATATAACACCTTTACTCTGGCGTTGCTGTTGTTTCTCCTTTGGCTGCTTCCATCATGGGTCTCCAAAGCGGACCATCCTGATCCACGTATCGAGTTCAGCACCTTTTACATTTATGTCATTTAGCAGACGCCCTTATCCAGAGCAACTTAGAGCTGATACGGTCTTACAATCCAAGCAAGGTGAGTTCAGGCCTTGCTCAGGGACCCAACATAGGCAGCTTGGCAGAGGTGGGTTTTGAACCCTTGACCTTCTGGTCCATAGTCCAGTCCACATAGTCCAGCACCTTATCCACTAGGCTACCTGGACTAGGAGTTCCCTGTTCATCAAGCCCCACCCGGGATTTAACCCTGACCCTCAGACACTACTTTTTCTTAAACTTCTTAGACCCTGCATACCTATACTCTGGTGTATTGTCTAAAAAGACTAGTACGATTCAGAAGTAGCTTTTGGATGCTGCAGCGGTCTAACATTACAGCTCACCACTGTGGTGACCTAGGTTTGAGTCCCGGTGGTGCCTTCAGGCTGGGTTGGTCGTCACACAGCCATGATTGGGTATTGTACGAAGGAGGGGAGGCTGACCAGGTAATCAGCCCGCAACACTCCAGCTCTGAGAAGGAAAATTGATTGAAGACCTACTTTAACCCACCTTTTTACACAGTTCTGGTGTCTTCTGATTGAATGAAATACACATCTGAACAATAGATAAAGCAAATATTAGAGCAAGAAGCAAACCTTATGGGCTTACCACCCTCCTCTAATCATGTCCACGCGCACTTGAAGCACTGGCAGTCTCTCTCTCTGTCTGTCTCTCGGTCTTTCTCTCTCAGTTCTCTATTATCAAACATACCTCTGAGTTATAATCATTTTCAGAGCTTCTGTGTTTCAGAGCGCGCTCTCTCTCTCTCTCTCTCTCTCTCGCTCTCGCTCTCTCACTCGCTCTCTCACTCTCTGGGTACTGTAGTTGTCTGTTCTTGTCCAGTCGCTCCTGTAATAGTGGAGTGTGGAAGTGATTAGGCTACTGACTGACTCATTTAGAGACAGAATGAAATCTGCTATCTTGCGGGATTATCAGTTTGCTGATGGACTGGTGTAAACGCAGTGTTTACTTTCTGAGACAACGAGGATGGAGAGAAGTAGAAGAGAGAGGGATTTTGGAGAATCTGACACACTTCAGGTCTGTTACTGTACGTGCTTTTTATTCACAGTCTGCTTCTGAAGCCGCGTAAAGACGCGTTTAAAAGAAACTTGGTTCATACGAGTACTAACTTCTACAGTGTTACAGTATTACTTACCGCAGTGTTAAGGAGTAGCCTACTGTATTGACTGTAACACTCGGTTTACTGAAAATTGGTGTTTACTTGTATGCTTGTAAAAAAAATGTTTAAACAACTGGTTAATCAAACGTTACAACTGGAAATTAAGCGCTAACCACAAAATTATTAAACAACCCTGCTGAAAACAGCAAAGACCAGCATATGTTGTGTTTTGATGCCGGTCAATTAGCAAACCCATACTAGGTCTATGTTGGTCTAAGTCGGTTTATATCAGGTAGTGATGGTCTGGTTCTGGTTTACCTAGTAAACTATTTCTGGTAAAGCTAGTAGACCAAGCATATCGACGTCCCTGATGTTTGCTGTTTTTTTATGCTAAAATCGAAAGCATTTTAAAGTAACCACTGTGCACTTATATGCTACATAATAATGCTACATAGTGTTGAGGGTTGAGTGCTGCGTAAATTAAAGTTTGTGTAAATCTGGACAGAAAGTTTGGGCATCTCTGCCTGAGTGACATGTTTTGTCGATTTTCTAAATGAAAAGCAATTATCTCAACCTGTGCAGGATGCAAACTGAAATAAGACATTTCTGCTAGAATAATTAATTGAATAATTAGAATATTATGGTCCAGTAGTAGCTCTTGGGAGCTCACTACTGTCTTGACGTGGGTTTGAGTCCTGGTGGTGCCTTCAAGCTGGGTCTTCCGTCACACGGCCTCGATTGGGCAGTGTATGAAGAAGGGGAGACTGAACAGGGGCATCAGCCCCCAACGATCTCAGAGTTGGACTGGGAACCCACTAAGGGTACATGTTTTTCAGCACCTTATGGAGTACAGAGACTAGCTCTTAGAGATGGGCTGACCAGAATAAATTGTGTTATAACATGAAAAATAGATAGCTAAATAGACAAATAAAAGATTCCATAGAGTTTTGTAAGGTCTCACAACGTAACTGACTTGTTAGTGGTTTATTAAAATAGGTAGAGAAGTGTCATGTTCAAGGGTTCCCTGCAGAGGTTGTGTTAACTTCTTTTCATTTAAGAAAATCAACATAACAATAATTTTCATGGCCACAAAACCTATTAGAGTGTTATAAGGGCTATAAAGTTTAGCATATTTTTCAAAATTCTTTGCATTTAGCAGGAAAATGCTGAATTTGTTCCCTGTAAGAATGTTGTCATTTGACATGGGGTGATCAGACTGAAGGTGCTAAGCCCTGGGATGTTACTAAATTACCTATTGCCCATGGGTTTGTCAATCGATACTTTGCTAATAAGATAATACAGAAAGATTTTATTTTATGAAGTTGTGATTTCATTATGTTTTTCAATTGCTTTATTTATTATTTGGCTGATTGAGTTGAAGAGTAGGGGTTTACCAATAACTGGCATTCTTTACTCAAACCAGTTTAGATTAAAGTGCTAAACGGATTACAGTGTGAAGAGGAATGTTTCAATATTACCCCAACACCGACTGGACTTTGCCCCCTGCATTTCGTATATTGTCCTAGATTCAAGGTCTAAGCCTTTAGAAGGATCAGGACCGGATACCACAAACCAATAAGAATGCTGCATTGTGTTTTGTGTGATAGGTTATGAGAATTGGCATTCATAATAGGCTTGACATATAAAATGTAAAAATGAAATTGAAAGCAATATACAAAATGAGAGAAGCCACCATTGTTTTCTCTACATGTGACTTTTTCTCATTTGCAGCATTGCGTTTTAATGACGGCTAAACCCACTTCAAAAGGAAACACCACACCTCTGTCATCATGAACAAATTCCGTCAATACCATTGAGTAAACGCAGGTGCAACAACACCTCCCACCACAGCGAGCTTCAGATTTTTGACCTTGCTCAATATCCAGACTTGTCTAATGCTGCACATGGATCCTCATATGGCCATGTTTAGGAAGACTCTGAGTCAGGGTTACGCAGTCCAGCTGTCCAGGAAACCCTAAATTTGCTTTACCCAAGCTTCAGGCATGCCATGTTGTCCAATACTGACCAGCTGATATGGATCAGGAGTTAGGACTGAATAAACATGGATGACCTGCTGGTCTCTGAGGACTGGGTTTGGAAACACCAAAGTTGATGAGCGACCTTTGGAGACCTGTGATTTCCTCTCCTGTACGTAACTGAATGCATGGCATGTTGGAAGGCGTGATTTCTGCTGAAAAATGTGCGGAAGTGCCTTTCTCCACCCGGTCAGGCCTGCAGGAAACCGTAAACTGTAGATCTATATTTGGCGAGGTGATGACAACGTTTTATGAAGGAATTGTAAGACTTTCCGAACCACCCAGAACGGAGAAATCTTTACAAAAAAACTTTACAAAGCAGAGTTTGACAGACATTTATTCAATACTAAATGTTTTTTTAGCATTGTAAGTACACGGATATCAAAGTCAACATCCAAAACTTGGTTATTCATAGATCAAGAAACGGAGAATAGTTGTTAAAAAGTTGTTCCCACCTTTATCTCCTCAAGCTGTATACAGTGTTTAAGCTAAACACAGGTTTACTGTGGTGTAAATCCACACGTAAGAGTGAAGTCTGCTATTTCACACCAACCTGAAACCAGATAAAATGTACCTGTAGACAGCCCTGATTAGCTCACCTGTTAATTTCAGTGGCTCAGTGTTCGTGAAGCAGAATGCCAAATGTCGAGAGCATTTAGAGGTAATATTTAGGAATGGAGCAGTGATATGATTGAAACATCATGAACAGAGCTCTACAGTACCAGTTATACATTTGGACACACCTTAATGCCTGTTGTGTTTTTTGCTTTAGCCTTTTTATTCACCTCATAATTATGAAATGCCTTGTGGCAATGAAGTAATACAAATCGGCAATTTGATTTGCTGCTTGAGCTCTGTGAAGCATTTATTTCAGCTGTAATCCGTGGTGCTGATAACTCGCGGTTTCTTGGGCTAATCACTGTAATATGCTTGTCATCTGCTGCAGAGATAGCACGTGGTCTTTCCTTTGTGGGGCCAATCCTCAGAAGAGCCAGATAATGCTTGTGTTTGGTGATTTTGGACGTTGATTTGGCCACTTTTGAAACTGTCCACACCAGTTAAATGATTAGACCATAATTTCTTAAAGTAATTATGAACTGACATAGTACATGGACAAACCTGACTGCATTGCTTAATGCATCGATTAATGTCCATTATACATTATGTGAAGTTGCATGTTATACAGTCTGTATATTGTCTGAATGTGTTATATACCAATGCTATATGGGATACTGTAGTCTACAGGTATTGACTAAATAGCCAAGATACTGCAGTGTTGATTTTAAGACAGATAAAATCTTATCTCACTGTAGAGCTGCGTGCAGCATGTTGATTGACTCAGCCTCTTCGTATATCTATACACACACACACAATCACTGGCAACCTTTTTAGGTACACCTTGATAATACTGGGTTTGACCCCCTTTTGTCTTCAGTACTGGTTTAATTCTTAGTGGCATTGATTCAACAAGGTGCTGGAAACATTGGGGTGGATATGGTCAGCAACAGTACTCAGGTATCCTGTGGTGTTTAAATGAAATGATGCTTGATCAATTATTGGGGCCCAAGGTGTTTCAAGTGTCCCGTACACCATTACACCACCACCTTGAGTTACTGTTGCCTTTCTATCAGCTTGAACCAGTTGGCCATTCTCCTCTGAGCTCTGACATCAACAAGACATTTTTTGCCCACAGAACTGCTGCTGCTCTGGTGTCCCAATTAATTCTGGGATAGGCTCTGCTGACCATGACCAGGACAAGCCGGGAAAAAATAGAAACATTATATTTGGTTAAATATGCAACATACAGGTGTAAAGTAATTTTGATTAGAATGGACAGTCACACTTTTACTTGGTGTGTCATTCAGATATTATATGATGAAAAGAAACTGCTTCATGCAGATCGATTTGCTCTTTCTGACCAAATTCTTCTTCTCTTGTACCTTTTTCTCTTTTCTCTGCATCTTCCTTGCTTCCTTCCTTCAGGATGCCACTAACATGCTAACCAAATGCAAACTTCACTTCCTCTGCCAATGCAACATATGTTTTTTACCATTTTCAAGTTATTCATGGCTTTCGGCCCTTTTTCATACCCCTTGTTTCTTGGCAACCACGATAATAACCACCCAACTATCATATAACACTCATTAAACAATATAAAACATTCAATTATTGTGCTTTCCCTCCTTTATATGGGGATTCAAAGAGCAATTTCTGGCTGCCAGCATTTGTAGTTGTTACAATAACCTAAGTGTGAACTGATTTGCCATCGCATGCACACGGGTTTCGTGTGGAGTATCACATTACTGTAGGATTGCTGTGCCTGCAAAGGATAAAGTGGACTAACATTTCAACACTAAATACAGACACGAAGCCCTAGGAGCAATTAAGAAAAATTGATGCCGCCATTAAGTTCTTGAGCTAATCCCTAATAGATAGTTATATAGATGATTCACATCTACGAATAATAGCTAGCATTGTTTGAGGATAAATATTTACAAATAGCTGGTAACCTATAGTTATATGGCTATTTTCTTTCATCCCCAATGAAACAGACTAAGTGGCTATGAGTACTTAAAAGGATAGGGAATTTTGAAATGTAAGCTTGAAGGGAAGTTCAAGAGTAAGTACAGGTTCTGGCATATTTCTCAGCACTCAAATACCAGATATCGTTCAGCTCAGGGGAGAGGCTTTCCTGTACTGTATTTTCCAAATATACAGGCACTAAAGAGCACTCATTTGAGAGCTGTTTGCATCCTCATTTGCGCTGAAGAACACTGCAGAGACCAACCCAGGAAGCCATGACCTTATAATCTACATCAAGATCATTTGCTTATAGTGTTTTAAAATTACAGTCTGTATATTATTTAATTTTATTTCCATTTATTATATTTTCTTTAAATATGTTGTTCCCCTTGTAGTTTTAGTTTTATTCTTACATATATATCTAGTCTGCCCAAAGAGGTGGAAATCGCTTTTTTGAGTCCTTGGTCCCTCCAAGTTTCTTTCTTGTAACATTAGGAGTTTTTTCCCTTCCACTCTTGCCCCAGGTTGCTCCGTTTACATGCATTTACTTTACATTACAGCATTTGCATACGCCCTTATCCAGAAGCGACTTACAATTGAATGCAATCTTACACTCCAAGCAATTGTGGGTTAAGGGTCTTGCTCAAGGACCCAACAGTGGCAGCTTGGCAGAGGTGGGATTTGAACCCTGGACCTTCTGGTCCATAGTCCTGTACCTTAACCGCTAGGCTACCACAGTCCCAGTTAGGGCTTTAGGCCTATATATTTGTAAACTGCTTTAAAGCAGTGCTCTGTTATAGAAGGCACTATGTACAGTACTGTGCAAAAGTCTTTGCACTTTGCTTATTCTTTATTTCAGTTTTAGTGGTCACTGTACCAGTAGTTTGTAGTTCTGCAATTAATCCATATGTTTTTCTGCGTACCTTGTTACTCCCCTTTGCTCTTTTCTCTAATGGTCAGGACCCCCACAGGACCCCTCTAGAACCAGCACAGATCAAGAACTGTTTGGCTGGTGGATCATTCTCAGCACTGCAGTGACAGTGATGTGGTGGTGTGTTAGTGTGTGTTGTACTGATAAGAGTGGTCAGACACAGCAGTACTGCTGGAGTTTTAAACCACCTCAGTGTCACTGCTGGGCTGGAAATAGTCCACCGGCCACTAGCATCCTGTAGGCAGCGTCCTGTGAGCAATGATGAAGGATGAGAGGATGACTAACACAAACTGTGCAGCAACGGATGAGCTACTGTCTCTGACTTTACATCTAGAAGGTGAAGCAATAAGGTGAATATCTCTAATAAATTGGACAGTGAGGGAACAGTGTTTTAAAACTCCAGCAGCACTGCTGTGTCTGATCAATTGGTACCAGCTCAACACACACACAAATAGTACCTGATCTGTGGTGGTCCTGTGGGGCTTCTGATTAGTGCTGGGCGATATGACCTAAAATCAGTATCACAATTAATTTCACAATTTATCTTGATTATGATTAAAGTTAATTTATTTTATTTTTTTTTATGTTGGTGTTGCTGTTGGTTTTTGCAATTATAGTTCACTGGAAAGGTTTGTACAATAAATATGCTGAGCTGTTAAAACTGTTAACACAGAAACACACAGATAAGCTATTTATTGAATATTTCAGCTAATTTAAGTCCTTTGTGATTTAGCAGGACGGGGAATTGGTTATTTCTTTCCATCTTCTTGAATCCTTTTCATATTGTGCAGCATTTGTAAACACAGTGGGGAATGTAGTAAGAGAATTTCAAAGTATTAACAGAACAAAAAACAGACAAAACCGAAAAAAAGGAGACGAACAAAGTATGTATGGAAACAGATGAACTACAGACTGTGCAGTGCAGTGATCACTACATCTTAAATAAAGAATAAGAATATACATTGAAAAATACAGTATACCTAAGACTTCTGCATAGTACTGTAAATACATTTGACTCTGCCTTTGATATATGGTTGGTGCTGATGAGGTACTCACTTATAATGCTGTGTTTACCTGATAAACACCTGAGTCTCATGCCTAGTGAGACTGTGACTGGTCCTGGGTGAGTAACACCGACTCATCCTGTCTTAGATCTCACAGAGTAATCTTTGCTTCAGCACACCTGATTCAACTAATCAGACTTTATAATGAGTCAGAAGGATTATAGGATTATAGAGGTCATGTTTTGGAAACACAGCTGTGCTTCCTTAAGAGTGACAGCAGTGCCTCTAACCGAGTTGGACATCACGCAGAGTGAGGTAGGGGAGTCCGGGCGGGAGACCGTCCCCTGTTGTTTTAACAATGACCCATGCAAGGCCTTCTGATAGACTGACACACCAATAAGGATGTACTTATGCCTGCAGTTTTAGGAGGATGCAAGATATCTCCCCAGTCATTAAAAAGGCAACGTTAATTAAGGACCAGAAATGCCACCCACAAGACAACTGAGATAAACATACAGTTCATAAACATGTATAAAATCATACTCCAAAGGATGTAACTTATGACATTTTTGCTGACTCAAGTTTGGACGTCCCAGGTCAAATCACGTGGGCGTGCCGAAAATGATTATGGAGTCTGTCTCCTATTCATTCTTCACTGAGGAGACTTAAAACTAGATATTGGAACAGGACTGTCAGGTCAGCCACTGATATTGGATAGAACCAGACCTCCCAAGAGCATTCCACAAGCCTTACTGTTTCCGAGATGCTCCAAGAGGTTGATAGATAAAATCAATCGTGTTTCTCATTAAGTCTTGGCTCATGCAAATAGTGACGTGAACGTTGTCGACAACCAATAGTTGAGCTGTCACTCTCCAGCACCAAACGATGGCACAGATAAAGGCGTTTTTACAGGTCAGTAGGTGTAGACCTACAGGGATCGGGCCAGGTAATGGAAACAATTCATTTTACTGTGCTACATTTATTTCTAGATGGATTTGGGCTGTTATCTGTCAGAGTTCTATGCAAGTCACTGCACTTCAAAATGTAAGGGGAATGATAACAAAATATGTAAAATTCATACATTGACATCACATACAAATGTAATGCTGTACATAAAATTATGAAATGTGGTTTTTCATTGAATCTGAAGATAGATTACAGTACTTAAGAAGCCACGTTGTTTATTTCATGGCCTGTGTGGCTGACTATGCTGTTTTTATTGACTGACTGATTATTTTTTAGGTTTGCATTATCGAAAGATTTGATCTAGTTGCACTCTTGCAAAGAGTGACCATGCAAGATCCCCAGCCTTTACAAAATCATAGTGTGGGACTAAAAACTCAGTGGCTTGTCTTTAGACCGTAGTCGTGTTTCCGAGTCTTTCCAAAGTCTTCCAGTGTACGATCATCGAGGAATATCTTCGAGCCCTGGTTCTCAACGTCTGAATATGGACGCAAATCATTCGGGGGTAAAGTGGACTCAGAAATTGTTGTCGAGACCAGTGCAAGTCCAACGCGTCTGTCTGAGGTAACGTTAACTATAAACTGAACTTTCTTTCCTTCGCTATTGAATACCAACAATCCATTCCTACAGAATAAATCAGTACTTGGCTAACAGGGAAAAACAAGTTGCTCTTCTCGTTCAGTATCCAATCAATGAACTCATTTTGTTTTTAATAGTCTGACATAAAGATTGCAAATGTGCATTTTTGCCCGCTCGTGTTACTTTACAGTGTCTGCAAAATCTGGAATTATAATGATTACGTTTTCCCATTTAATAATAAAAATTAATAGAATGGATGTTGTTGCTACATTCAGTTGACTTTATGTTGTGACTTCTGATTAAGTTTGACAGAATAAGGGAAACAGACTCATCACCATCATTTGCTTCCAAAACTTACATGGCCTTAGTTGCACTAAGACTATAATATAATAATAATTCATAATAATTTTAGGGTGTATATAAGTATTGTTATATTTGACAACATCTATGATGAAATATTTATAGTATAATGTATAGTGAAAGTAAAATGAATCACAAACTAATTCATTCATTCATTGTCTTATCCGCTTATTTTAGTCAGGGTCACGGAAGAACGGGTGCATAGCTGGCAACACAGGCAGGAACAACCCTAGACAGGGCACCAATCCATTATAGGGCACATACAGTGGGCCAAAAAAGTATTTAGTCAGCCACTGATTGTGCACGTTCTCCTACTTAGAAAGATGAGTGAGGTCTGTAGAGTTACAGGCCTGTGAGAGACAGAAATCTTGCTTGTTTGTGGGTGACCAAATACTTAATTTCTACCATGATTTACAATTAAATTCTTTAAAAATCCTAATGTGATTTCCTGGATTTTTTTTCTCATTTTGTCTCTCATAGTTGAAGTGTACCTATGATGAAAATTACAGACCTCTCTCATCTTTCTAAGTAGGAGAACTTGCACAATCAGTGGCTGACTAAATACTTTTTGCCCCACTGTACACTCACACACTCATACGCACATTCACAGTCTAAGGGGCACTTAGTTAGGAAACACCAGTTAACCTAACACACATCTTTGGACTGTGGGAGGAAACCGAAGTACCCGGAGAAAACCCATGCGAACACGGGGAGAACATCCAAACTCCACACAGGTTGGGATCGAACCGGGGATCTCGGAGCTGTGAGGCAACAGTGCTAACCACTGCACCACTGTGCCACTGTGCCGCCTCAGACTAATTCATTTTTTTACCATTTTCTTCTTTTATTCTTACATGATGAAAAAAATCTTAATCTGGTCTCGGTCTCGGTCTCGAATACTCCCGGTCTTGGTCTTGACTCGCCTCTAGCGGTCTTGACTAAAACACTAATTCACACTCCATAGCCAGTAAGCAATTATTAACAGAGCTAATAACGCATGAAACACAGATAATTTGTAAGCGATTATGTATTATATATAGATTATAATAGAGTCTCATCCATTATTATTAGGTGTGTTTGGTTTCTTCTAATTATATGACGAGGTGACGGTGTGTGCAACAGTGTGGGAGAATGCCTGAGGGTCTCAACGATTAATGCTTAGTCATCCACGCACAGAGTGACACGTTCAGACAATTTACAACCAGGAAGTCACCTCAACATCATGATTACCTTGGTCGGAAACTTTCTGACTCCTGCTGCTTTTTCTAGACTGGGACTAAAAATGTGTAATGAGTCTAAAACATTAGATAAACAATCTCATATCGTCCGGTTAATAACATGATATTGTGAATCAGTACTTGATCATACTGGTGTATTTCATAGAGATGATTATTGAGAAGTTTTTCCATGGGCAGTTATTTAAAACAAAATGCACAGAGATAAACTGAACCCATTGTTCAGAAACATGTTTAGGAAAAGCGGCTAATTCTTTAAGCTTTTTAAATTGAGATATGTTTCCTCGTGTCGTCATGAGATTACGAGACGCCGCTCTAACAAGTCTCTCGCTGTGTGTACTTGTGCACAGTGCAATTCTGCTCGTAAACTGCCGAGGACATGACTTCTCCATGCATTTCATCAAATGTGAGAAGTTCTCTGTCCTGCAGTTCAGCATCAACCAGAGTTTCTATTAATTTCAACTGAATTCATGACATTTCCTATGAATAACCGGGTTGTTGCCTAGGTGAATTACTGACTCTGTGCTGTTTGAACTCGCTGTTTGAATGTGTCAGCGATGACTCATTGAAGAGCAGTGAAGGAAACAGACACCTTTATCCGGAGCGATTTACGAAAGGATTTAATAATAAATCTCATGCTAGCAATAATACACCATTTTGACTATGCACTGTTAGGCTGGTAGAAGTTAAAAATCACCGTATGTGGAGCTAAGAAACAGTATCAATGGCTAATGGTATCTACAAAATGCAAGTTGCTTTAACTGTTACTATAAGTAGGTACAATGTTAGACCTTGTTAAGTTTTGTATGAAAAGTTGCTCCTTTGGCCATCATGTGAAGCCATTCTAACATTCAGAGACACTTGACGCTTGTCCTTCTTTGTTTGGTGTGTTATCCTGCTGGAAGTAGCCACCATAAGATGGGCCACTGTGATCATAAATGGATGGACATGATCAGTACTCAGGTAGGCTGTAGCGTTCAAGCGATGCTCGATGCTCGGTATTGAGAGGTGCAATGGGTGTCAAGAAAATATCCCTTCACACCATTACACCACCAGCAGCCTGAATCGTTGATACAAAGCAGAGTGGAACCATGCTTTCATGTTGTTCGTGCCAAATTCTGACCCAACCATCCATCCGAACATCCCAGCAGAAATTGAGACTCATCAGACCAGGCAATGTTTCCTATCTTCTATTGTCTAGTTTTGGTGAGGCTATGTGAATTGTAGTTTCAGTTGCCTGTTCTTAGCTTGGTCTTCTGTACCTATAGTCCATCTGCTTCAAGGTTGACTTGCTGTGCATTCAGAGATGCTCTTCTGCATACCTTGGTTGTAACAAGTGGTTATTTGAGTGACTGTTGCCTTTCTATCTGCTTGAACCAGTCTGGCCATTCTACTCAGACTTTTGGGATCAACAAGGTATTTTTGCCCAGAGACCTGCCGCTCACTGGATATTTTCTCTTTTTTTGACCATTCTTTGTAAAACCTGGAGATGCCTGTGAGTGAAAATACCAGTAGATCAGAAGTTTCTGAAATATTCAGACCAGTTCGTCTCACAGCCACAGTTAGCAGGTTGTCTACATGCCTAAAAGCTTTGAGTTGCTGCCATGTGATTGGCTGATTTGATATCTGTATTAACGTGCAGTTGAACAAGTGTTCCTTTCTACATGTAAACAGAGTTTTTAGAGAGATAAGGTTGTGTAAAATGGGTTGTCACGAAAATATGTTATCGTATTTGTTATGACAAAATGACATTGGGACACTGATGGGCTAACCAAACCCCCAGACCTGAATCCTTCCAAGAGCATGAGGAATTACTTGAAACAGTATGCAAAACGGTGGTGGAACCATTACCTGGCAGGACTGATTCTGTTCAGAGATCAGAATCTGTTTTTCCACTAATTTCTTCTGGTTGGTTTGAGTAGGGCAGGATTATGTTGGGAGTAAGACATCAGATAACCACTACTGAAGGGAGTGATGATGAAACCACATCAGTCTAGCGTATGTTCGCAGTTTTCTACACTATTTTTGGATTTTGGTGTGGCCAGGGTAAGAAGTCCAACCTTGTATTTCAGTCTTGGTCAGGATGTTTACGTTGCTGAGGAGACGCCTCTGCTCAAGCTGTCCTGCTCTCTGGTACAGATGGGAAGACTTTCCAAAAGAGACTAGTAGTAGTCCAGTATAGACATTATAAGAGAAGGAGCAAGTTCCTGAGTGACCTAAATGGAAATGAATTGCTGAATCATCTTGAAGTGATGCTTGCTTGATTGTTATGGGTTAGCAACATGAGCAGAGATTTCTAGCTGATTATCAAAGGCTACATTTACCCAGCAGGGAAAGTGGCCCAAATCCGATCTTGTTTGTAATGTGTGATACAGATATGTTATCTTTGGGACACTGAATAGACAACTGCACATGCGCCACAAATCAAGCTAGTGTTCTACCTAAAAGCACATGACTGAAGTTAAAAATGAGTGAACAAACTGCACCATATAGACACCACCAGCCTTGAAGTCTACGTCATTGGAGGTGGTTTGGCTTTGCAAAGACGGATGTTGCTCAAAAGTTGGCGATCTGCAAGCTATGTCGGAAATTGGTTGCCATTAAAGACAGCTTGACAACTATGACATTAAACTTTGGCCACAGCTGTCCATGACAGTCTTAAACCAGCCAAGCTACCAGCATAAAACCACACTCAGCAAACCTTTGTGGAATCATTCTGCAAAAAGCACCTTACAACAAGAAAAGCAATAGATGGTGTCAACAAATGCTGTCACCAACTACACTGTGAAAGATGCGGTGCTTTAGACCCAAGATGTACACTGCCAAACTACCATCTAATTATCATTAGCAACAAAATCCCAGAAAATATCAAGATATCTTTTTTTTTTTTTTTTTTTTACACCCAAAGCTGTCACTTATGTTGCGTCTGCAGGGCTGGTGTGCAGGAGAGCCCATTGGGGAACGGTGCCTGACAGATCAAGAGAAAGAAAGTGAGAATAGGGGCTGGGGTGCCTGGCAAGAGCCTGGTGCCTGAAGGCACAGGGAATATACCCAGAAGGTCTGCCTCTGGGAAGAAACCAAATGTCTGGCATTTAGAGGCGAGACTGCAGGCAAGTCAGGCCTTCTTGGGGCAGAGGTTGGGTTTGGTGTCACATGACGCAGACCAGGGTTTTCAGTGGCTCTTCCAAATACAGATACAATCCTGGCACTGAAGAAGCTTGATACAGCCTAGTGTAAATAGGGTCAAACTCTACACCAAGTCATCTTGCATTCTCATAAGGTGTAATCTCTAAGGAGGAAATGGCAAGATCTTGCAGTAAGGACCTGTCTTCCGAAATGTAAAGCATGGGAGGGAGTCTTGCTGGGGTTTAGACATCAGTCATGTGAAAGTTATATGTGGGTTTTGCTCTTCAGATGTTGTGGTGAGGTTCACAAATGGCGATGGGCGTATTAAAGCTTAGAGGATTTTGCCGTCTGTAGAATGCAGTGGTGTCATCACCACAAGTCAGTGCAACGTTAGCTCTCTCATAAACTCTTCAAACTCCTTACTTAAGAGAATCAATTTAAGCATTATGGGTGTGCCTTTGAACTGATTTTGACCTCAAGAGTGTCTCACTACCTACAGGTCAGCATTGGTGAGACACTTGGGGTGTCAATATTAAAAAGTCCGATTTTCATAAGGGGTAACACCCAGCAAAGTGATCTGTTAGGAAATCAATATGAAAAAAGGTGAAACAAAGTCATCAGAACGTATCGGCAGGTGTCCAAGATTAAAATTGAGCATTCTGTTTATGATTTGCTTCATTGCAATAAAATAATATGGGGTGTGGCATTTTAATTATGACATTTCTTACATTTCCTGCTATGGTTATGTACCAGTTGGCTGAAGGTCACTGTAACATTCAAATTTTAACAAGAAACATTTTCGCTCACTTACTTCCCATGAACGCTAACCGCTGCACCCGAAACATACACTGCCTGGCCACAAAACGTCACACACACTAATATTTTGTTGGACCGCCTTTAGCTTTGATTACGGCACGCATTCGCTGTGGCATCATTTCCAAGCTTCTGCAATGTCACAACATTTATTTCTGTCCAGACTTGCATTATTTTTTCCCTCAAGATCTTGTATTGATGATGGGAGATTTGTTCCACTGCGCAAAGTCTTCTCCAGCACATCCCAAAGATTCTCAATGGGGTTCAGGTCTGGACTCTGTGGTGGCCAATCCATGTGTGAAAATGATGTGTCATGCTCCCTGAACCACTCTTTCACAATCTGACCCTTCTGAAACAGATGAACATCTTTTCCATGACCACAGGATGTCTTTCGTCATGGTTGTTTAACAAATGAGAAGCTACTCACTGCATCAGTTAGGGTTGCCAGCTGAAACATCATCACCAATGCAGTAATTAGCTGATGGAAGGCTTTTATAACTGTTTAATTATTTGCTTAGTTAAATCCAGGTGGTGACCTTTTTTGGCCAGGCAGTGTATTTAATACTTACTAATTAGTTAGGTCTGAGATTTCATCCAGATTGATCCTGGTTCTGACATCACCATCTAACATCCAAAATTATGAGCCAACCTTGTGTAATATTCAGACTACAGGTAAGTGACATTTAACGTCCATCCCATGAACATCCCTTCACTTTAACGGCAGAGGTCTTAACAATTATAATAAATTTTTAATAGGAAATAAAAATCTGTCTTTTAACTTCTTACGTTGCCGCCATAAAGAGCTGGCTGGGTTTAGCATGTGTATTTTAGCGCCAAAAATATTATTTATGTAATACTTTGATGTTTTGTTTACTTTTTCAAATTTATTTTCATGCATATTGATTTACTTTGCCTTTACTATATCCGTAAATAGGAGCAACGTTATATTCTGTTTGTGACACGAAACTGAAAAGTCAAATATGAATCAATTTCACGTAACTGATTCTGTTCCGGTCGCATTTAGCTAACACTTGTGCACTTTGTGTTTCTATGCTGACAGCGGTAGAAACACAGCCACACACATAAACAATACAGTGCTTTGACCAACGTCATAAATTCGCAAATAAATTCAGTTCATGTGCAGAAGGACCTTTAAACTTAAACAGTAATGTTAATGCTCTGCTGCTCCGTGTTTGTTACCCGGTCCCAACAGTTAGCGTGCGGCTCGATGGCATGTTTATTTTTGGGTCCTTGTGCATCTGTGATCAGTTTTATGTGTACATGTCTTTTTGTTAGTTAATAAAAGCTCACAGTGCCTGTTTTAATCGTGTTGTATCATTTATTTACGAGATATGCTGTGTAAAAGTCCGACATGAATGGGGTGAGTTGCAATTCAGCGTCCTTGCTTGTACTTGTACCCTTGCACTAACTGGTAAGCGCCTCTTATGAAGACTGTAATAAAGTATAATTTGAGCAAGTTTTCAGTGATTGATAATCGTGTGGCTCATGCCAGAAAGCTAAAGCTAGCTGTATGCTGTCATTTATAATGCTTAGACAGAAAGATCGGATATATATTTTAAAAAATCGGAACTCGTGATCAGTAAAGAAAATTGCAAATGGTGCATCTCTAGTTCGTACTCTGCTTAGCACTATAGGGCCATGCCGGCTTAACCTATACACACCTAGAAGTGCTGAACACCGGTTATTTGACCGCTGTGACTTTCATCTAGTAGTGCTGCGCTGGATTTACCTAGTTAAAGGTTTAAAGCGTTTAAAAGGTGATAATACATTGCCTGTGCTGGAAAGAGTGTTTCTTTACGTTTACTCACTCCCTCTGGGTTGTGTGCAGCCAGCGAGGAATGTTTATTTATGTTTATATTCCATCGTGCCTGTTTAGATTTTGGTTCTACACTCTGGAGTGTGTGTACCTGAAGAACCACAGTTTTGTGTATTTCCTGTAGGGAGATATCTATAAGAGTTCAAGCTTTGGCTGCTGTGTAGATGGTAGTGTTCCAGTCATGTTTTCAGTGGTATCTCTGATGCAGTTATGTACAGTTTGCATGCTTGTGAAAATGTGGCCAGTGACCTTTTTGATCAACGACCTGTTTCACAAAACGTGATGCAGTCGCTAAACACTGCATACCTGTAGTATTAGAGGTTGAGCCCCTGTAAAGTCCTGAAGCCTATTATTGTGGTTTTACCAACGTGAAATCGTGGTTAGTTGGTTTATTTTGGCTGCTATGAAATAAACCACTAAAAATGTAATAATGCTAGTCAAGACATGGATGCTGAAATTTGTAATGTCTAAATTTGCTTGGATGCATTGCACCTTGCAAATTTCATCAAAACTGTTATTTCCTAGATTTATCAAAAGGACATATTATTTATTTTTTGTCCGTTTGCATGATAAATGAGCTTAAATATAGATCTATTATGGAACCAATAGTTTCTTATAATAGTGACACTCCAGCATAGGGGACGGCACGGTGGCTCGGTGGGTAGCACTGTCGCCTCAGAGAGAGAAGGTTCTGGGTTCGATCCCTAGTGGAGCGATCTGGGTTCTTTCTGTGTGGAGTGTGCATGTTCTCCCTGTGTCTGTGTGGGTTTACTTCGGTTGCCCCCCACAGTCCAAAGACATGCTTAAGGTTAATTGATTATGCTAAATTGGCCCTGATCTGAGTGTACGTATACATGACTAGCTTCGCCTTGATGTAACCTTGTGTCTGTTGTTGAATGGCCGTGGGTGCTGAAGAGCGACGTTAAATAAACTAAACAAACACAATAAATCACAGCGATTAAGGTTATGACCACTTCAGGGGTGTATTGTGAAATTAATGCCAGCCAGTCAGGAGGATTTATCAAGGCCATTGTACAAATTAACATATTACAGAGAGCATGCATCACATTACATTACAGGCAAAACTATGGTTTGAGAAATATTGTGAAAAAGTGTGTCTGAAGATTAGAATCACATGGCTACACAAATAACTGTTATATGACATAAGTAAATTGTTTTAAGTGGCAACTGTATGGCATTTAAAGGATTTTTGCATGAAATCACCCACACGCTGCATTATGCGATAATGATGTTAAATGTAGATGCACCAGCCCTTTGTAAATACCCTTTGTAAATATCCATGCTGAGTGTTTTGGCTTACTCTAGCATGTTTCTTTTTGTTTTCCACTCCCGATTGAACCAGTGCAAGCGTTATCAATGCATGTGTGTAAGGTTTGGCACGTGCGACTGCTTAACTGTGGCGACAGGTCTTTGCCCTTTGGTCTACTCTCTCTCTCTCATTTGGGCTCCAGAGTGCAGTGTTTAACGAGTATTTTGAGCAGAAGGTGTAATTATGTAAGTCCAAAAAAGGGTGGGCTCCTGATAATTACTCTTCTTACTGTCCTAACAGGGGCTTCATTTCATAGCTCCACTGATAAGACCATCTTCCCTGTTATGGTTTATACTATAAAGCAGCAGGGAGGGGAAAAACAGCCTGATCTTAAAGCACTATTCTTTTTGTTGCTCAATCTGTTTTTTATTTATGTAGGAGCGGTTAACAGCATTACTCAATAATGACTTTATTCCCATCAATTCAATAGTATATAACTTTAAAAAGAAAAGTGAAACAAAACAGTTCCCATAATAAGAATTTGCTACATTACTAATCCCAAGTGAACAAGATAAAACCCATATCCACTCTCCCACCAATCCTTCCAGGTTGGCACATTAACATTTACATTTACAGCATTTAGCAGACGCCCTTATCCAGAGCGACTTACAAGTGGTACAGTCTTACAATCCAAGCAATTGTGGGTTAAGGGTCTTGCTCAAGGACCCAACAGTGGCAGCTTGGCAGAGGTGGGATTTGAACCCTGGACCCTCTGGTCCATAGTCCAGTACCTTAACCGCTAGGCTACCACAGTCCCACATTTACAAGTCTTCTGCTTCCAAACTCAACTGGATTTTTTTTTTTAAACAATGTAACTCATATAAAACAGGGTTCAACCTTTGCTATTACCAAGCAACCAGAAAGTTCACTGTTGTATCTCAAAGTTTTACTCACATATAAATAAGCGCAGATAAGCTAATACATTTGGTTAAGGTTTTATTGGTCTTAAAATACGTGTACATTCTCACATTTACTTTCACTTTTTTCTGTTGCAACATTCCCATAAAGCATCTTGGATCACCATGGTAAACCTAATGGCTGAAATAAGGTTCTTAAATAAAACAGCTCAAATTCCTACCACTGAGTTGTATCTATTTTACATGCGATGTGACGGAGAGATTTGCTGTGATGCTCAAGCGACTGTTTTCTAAAAGCTGTAGTTCTCACAAAAAGAGCAACTTTTGTCAGGTAATATTGGTTAGATTTTTTTTTTTTGTTTGTTTGTTTTTTACTGGACCTGCGAATGGATAAGACCGGGTGACGAGGGGTTAAATATTCATGTGAAATAACTTGTGTTAACACGTTGTGCAACCCCTCATTGAACGTTATTGTTATTGCTGAAGTTACAAATCATCTTTGCAGTAGAATTATGACAAGTGACATACATTATGTATCTCAAAGTTGTAATGTGGAACAGCATTCATTGTTTTCAACATATGTTCTCAAAACTTCCATTGCCTTGCTGTGGCCCCCTGCAATAGCCCCCCAGTTTGAGAGCTGCTGATCTATGTCTATGTACACACAGTTACAGATACAAACATCTAATGATATGAAGAAAAAGGAGAAAAATGTGGTCAATCAATGATTAAAATATTAGCCATTAGCCATTGAGGAACTGTTGTTGGTTTAGCAGAGTTCCAGAGAAGCAACAGGCAGTGTCTAGCTACCAGCTATGTAAAGGCAAGAGCATTGCTCAGTGTTAAACCCAGTGCAATCCATAGTAAGCCCAAAGAATGCTATAGCTGGATAGATATCAATCTTGGTTTTGAGGATTTTGGACATATAATCAAAATAATCAGACCAGAAATTACATAACAGTGGACAGGTCAAAAACATATGGTTTAAATTACAAGGAGAAGTGTGGCATCTTTCACATGAATCATCAATGTCTGGGTAAATTTCAACTGACCTAGATTTACATAAATTAACGCTATGTAGAATTTTGAACTGAATAAACCCAACTCGGTGTACTCGTTAAAGCACTTCTATTTGTTTTCTATGGGGACGGCACAGTGGCACAAACACTTAGTGTTCCAGAGAGCTCCAGAGATTCCCGGTTTGATCCCGACCTTGTGGAGTTTGTATGTCCTACACGTGTCTGCATGGGTTTAGACTGGGTACTGTCTTGTTATACTTTTAAGGACCAAATGTCCCTATATATATGATGATAACAAATCTTGATAGGAAAACTTGGAATTTTGACTACTGAGGACCATTTTTCCGGCTCTCGGTTCTTTAACTTCTTTTTTTTTTAATGGCAACTTTTATTTGAAATAAAGAAGATTTGCTTTAGGTTACTGAGGTTAAAGTTAGGGTCAGGTGTACGTGTAGCATTAATTAGCTGCAGTTCTTCATTGTCATTCAGGTCAATGGAAAGTCCTCACAAGGATATCAAGACAAACGTGTGTGTGTGTGTGTGTGTGTGTGTGTGTGTGTGTGTGTGTGTGTGTGTTCGTGTTCGTGTTCGTGTTCGGTTAGCAATTAATGATATGACGCTTTGAATGAACGAGCATTTCTGTTGTATGGATGTGCATTACACTGCCATCTGGTGTTCATCTTACGCAGTGTTAATGCTGTGAATTGACACTATTTAGTGAAACAGCACGTGGTTCTGGACACAGCCTCAGTGGATTCGTAAAAACAAGTGTGCAAAACCTTCCGCACACCTGGCCAAATGACGTGCTTTTGTGATTTTAGTTCCAAAACCTTCTCAAAATTCTCAAAAGTTTGCACATGCCATTACTTTTACAATACAGTTTATTAGCATGAATATGTCATATTTAATAAGTTTGTTCCCTGCAGAGCTGGTATAAACTCCTGTCCCTTACAAAAAATCAGTGGTCCATGTCATTTTGCTAGGGGGGAACCAAATTTTTGCATACGACTCTAGCTGGTTTTTTGTGTGCTGCACAGGATGCATGTGTGAGCTGTAGGACGTGATGGAGATCAGGCCGAATTGCAGTTCAGACTGCGACTCCGGATCCTGCTTCATCCATCCTGCAGTCAACAGTCAGCAGAGCCGTGACATCCTGCTCAAACTCTGCACTCTCTCCACGGTGAGCCCACACACACACACACACACACACAATAGGGGTCAGATAGCAAAATCGATACCAGGTAATGAGCAAGAACACAAGATTTGTCGATGAGTTTTGTAATGGTGTGTATCAGAGTTCAGTGGAAGATTTATGTTAAACTTAAGGTACATTAGCATAAATATATAATAAAAAAAACAAGCTTTTACACGCTTAAACACAAGAACCTTACTATACTCCCTGGACAAAAAATTAGTCACCTTACTTAGTAATTTTGGCTCCTGCAGATGGCGTTACACGGGGAAGATCGAGCAATAAATACCTGCAGGGTGGGTGACGGGATTCATAGATTGAGAAGTGGTGGTGCCGGTCAGTGAGTGTCTCGTTCGGTGTATAGAAAATGGGTCGCAAAGCAGTTGTTAAGGATTGATTGCATTTGGGCGTGCCAAAGGCCATAGTGTGAAGGAAGTAGCTGAATTCTCAGGTGTATCGGAGCGTACATTTTTATTGACAGTAGTACAGAGTAAGGATGGGTATTGGAAAGGGCTTCACGATACAATACGCATCACGATACATGGGTCACGATGCGATTGTATGATGACTTTGCGATATGATGTGATATATTGCGATATTCCACATAGTTCACTGAAAATACAAGTTGAAATACAAGTAATAGATCAGATCATGTTGATAATTCAGCGGACAAATTGAGTCAAAACACATCTACAGGAGCGAAGATTGGAATATAAAAGTGTATTTTTTCTTCCTTCAAAACAATGGTGTTTTGAGGTGAAAATCGACATAGTATATCATGAAAATAAATATCGCAATATATTGCTGTATCAATTTTTTAGCACAGCCCTATACACTGTCAGTGGAATGAACTGACAAATATAGAAATATGTGTGTGTGTGTGTGTGTGTACGCAGAGGGTGGTGGAGGTGCAGAGCAAGTCTCTGTCTCCTGTTCTGTGTGCTGTGGTTTGGACACTGCTCTCCTGTGGGATCCTCCTCGCCCTCCTCTTCCTCATCTTCACCATCCGCTACAAGAACAACAGGTTCACGAAACAATCTATATTTATTATCCTGCTTCTTTTTTCGCACAAGAACCCACAATAAGTCATAAATACATTTTTCACCTGAAGGAT
>JAJAGP010004055.1:36023-57878 GCA_025084515.1 Ancistrus triradiatus | reverse complement strand
TCAAGATGACATCTTTATCAGGGATGTCCATGCAATTTTTCAACAAGACAAATCAGAAAAAGTTAGGACTGAAATATATAAATCTCTTCCAGACTTTCTTTGGGGAACATTGTTTTTAACAATTTCAATCATTTTCTTACACATTCGGTGATAAACTATAGATCCTTTGATCATCTTTACTCCTCAAAGACAGCCTGTTGTAGATACTGCTTTTGGATCAAATCATGATTATAATCACCTGTTTGAAATCACATCATTGTGTTGTTTATTTTTACCACATTACTAGCTCTACATTGTCCCCGTCCCAAAATTTTTGGAATGTGCTCTAGGCCTAAAATGCAGGAATCAGTCACCCATAAAGATGTGCTAACTGGACTTGTGAATGCCTCTGAAGAACAGACACAATCATAAAGCAAAGGAAGTCTGTTGGTAAAATCATGATCAAGTAATGAATACTTAATGAATCATTTTTATTCCTAAATATAGTTGTTAAACTGGCAATTTGAAATCGAGAAAATTTGACTACATTTTAGATGTTTTATACCGAATATCTCTAGTTGATGTGAATGATGCATGTAATGAAGGTTTTATGGCATGTATACCAGTATTAATCCAGCATTTGTTACTTCAGTAAAGAAGAAGAATTGCTGGTATTTTTTCAGATATAATAATCGGGTTAGACTTTGCTGAAGCAGGGATGTTAAGAACACAGAGTCTATAAACAGAACACTGACCGGATTAAGATTGCCTGGAGGGATAGCATGGCAGAGTATAAATATGTCCTTACTAAAGCTAAAGCCGCATATTTAACCTCACTCACAGAGAAGAATAAGAATAAAAGTAATGATTTCATGACTTTCTTTAATAAGAAGAAAATATTCAACATAAAACTCGATGCTCTTCACATCACCCAGCTATTCACCAACCTTCCAGAAGTTTAGATGTCTGTTTAATTAGCTGTAAATCAAGACAAGTATCTTTTACCCCCATTACTAATACTGTACTTCAGCTCATGTAAGTCATCATCATGTTTTCAGATCCAATTCCTACACGTTTACTCAAAAAATTGATACCTACATTAATGTTTATGTCATTTTAGCAGACCTCTTTATGCAGAGCAACTTAGAACTAGTACAGTCTTACAATCCAAGCAATATTAAAAGGTTTTAAAAGGTTTGCTCAAGGACTCAACAATGGCGGCTCAGCAAAGGTGGAATTTGAACCCTGAGCCTTCTGGACCATATTGCAGTACCTTATTCGCTAGGCCATCACATATACCTGCTATATAGAGTCACTGCTTGTTATTTTAAATTAATCCATTAGCTTAGGATATGTGTCCGGATCCTGATGATTAAGATGATGTTGATTATCCCTGGTACTTATGGATCCCTGGGGGGTATTTCAGAAAGCAGGTTTAACAATCCCTGAGTTCAAATCTGAAGTCTGGGTTGACCAATCCTGAACTGAGTTTTCGGTTTCAAATGGGGGATAATGGTTAGTTCAATGAAGTCCGAGTTACTTTAACCCTGAATAAAGCTCGTGCATGAGGAGATACAAAGCCCTCATCAATGGAGCGCAGATAACACGAATCAGCATGGCAACGGGAGAAAAAACCGGGCTCAATCCTCGCACTTCAACCCAGTGGAGTTCGAAATAGGTGCGTATATATATAATTTGATCATATATTTAGGAAAAACAATAATACAGTAGCCAAAATACGTGAGCTGGCGTGGCAAAAAAAATCCTACCCGAGTCAATGGCATGAGTAATAAGTGAAAAAAAGTTTTATTCCGAGTGTTCCACTTACTTTATTTTACGTGTGTGCGTCCGTGCGCATGTTAATATTTAGGCAGGTGCAACCCAACAAGCACAAACAGTAGATACTTATCAGGAACTGAAAATAAAACACAAAATATAGTTCAAACAGGTGAGGTGTAATATCATTACATGCAATCATGATGTTGTTTAGCTACCCACCTAATTAAATAATATTCATCGGTAATGTCACATATGTAAGTAGCTAGTGAAATTTCCTTAGAGAGAAAAAAGTAAATTGTTCAGCCATTCCAACAGTATTTCATATTATCTATTTGAAAACAACACCTACATACCTTTATACATACAAGTCTCTCAATGTGTTCAGTGTTGGATGTGTTCAAATTTGACCTCCATTATAGCCAATAGAAATAGCTGAGGGCCAAAAAACAGGTGGGGGTCGTCCACCACCTCTCAGAGAGGCTGAAGAGATGGCCGTCATTCAGAACACTGGGTGACCTGTTGGTGAAGTCATCCCTGGAGGAAGCTCATCTGACCCAGCCACCCCCCAGAACCCAGTGGCCTACATAAGAGTGTAGTCATTCAAATTAAGGATATAAACTTATGTACATTCATCGTTTTGCCACTGTGGGATCAGTGATGCCCAGCCATCCATTACTAGACACAACTTGGCACACAGATTTTCTTGTAGCAGTACAATTCTTTGTAATTGACAGATGTTATTTATATTTCTATTTATATAGCGCTTTTTACAATGGAGCATTGTCTCAAAGCAACTTTACAAGTTTATATGATCTCCTAATAACTACGTCCAATCTCAAATTGAGCAAGCCTAGGGTGACAGTGGCAAGGAAAAACTGCCCTGAGTGTTATAGGAAGAAACCTTGGGAGGACCAAGACTCAAAAAGGGACCCAACCCTCCTTGGGCGGCGTAGATGATAAATCTAAGCTGTTACCTTTCCAGATTCTTAATATTTCATGGTGACTCAGAGTTATATATTTTAAAAACTGTGATGCACACTGTTGTAGAAACAAAAGTCTAATTAGGTACATTGTCTTGTTTAAATTAGTAATATTAGTTAAAGTTATAATTTAACTGTCTAGTCTTCTACATTTTCTACCAGTTACTGTTGGTGTATTCTGGTAGAGCCATAACAGAGCTCCATGCAAGTGTAAGTACTTTCAATACTCCACAGAACATTGTTCATTTGTATTGCTGGAAGGTAATGAGGATGCCTTGTCTGCTGCAACAGAGAGGGAAGATACAGAGAGGCCTTCTGAGGTTTACACCTTGAAAATCACATCTAACAGTTGATCATACAGAGTGCTGCTGGAAATTACAATGGGGAAGAAGGTCCATCCACCTCCACAGCACAATGTATCTCAGTAGGATGTTGTTCAGAATTGGCCCATGACTTGGACCTAGCACTGTGATATCCAATGCCATTTTTTGTGTTCCTGTAGCTCAGGTGTATTTTTTGAAACAAACTGAAAAATGTAATTTAGAAATGGATCACATAAGGCTGAATATATAAAAGACAATAATGGAAATACAACTGCTGGAACATCAGTTAAAAGTGGATGACGTGCCCACAGGTTGATGATTTTACTTGTTTGAAGAACAAGATATTAACTTCTGTACTGCATTTGAACCTGCAGGAAATAAAGAAGACTTCAATAAAAAACAGGCATATTGTTTATATTTGACACTGGGGAGGTGATAGGCTAATCAGTAATGAGGGTAGCAGATTGTGTCTCTCACTGCTCTTCCATCTCCTGCATCAGCGGTGTGGTCAGGATTTATATCAGGATTGGTCACTGGATGAGTGGAACATTGTCTGATCATCAGCCAATGCTCATCTCTACCCTGACTAGTCCTGCAGTGAGCTAAGTTATAACATTGCTGTGGGCCAAGCTCAGGATCAGGGCAAGGGGTCAGCAAATAGGGCTGGCAGGGGTACATTCTGTCTGTAATCATCAAACTCTCCTATGATACATAATACAAGGATACCGTTTAAATTATCAGTGGCAAACAGAACTAAATATTGATTATGAGAGGATATGGTTATATGTACTGTATGACACTCTGTCAACACGCCCTGAGTTCGGAGCAAATTCTTTGTGTTACGCTCCAGGTTTTTGCCAAAGGGGGTTTTCGGTACAAAATCAGTGATGCTGAGCATAAAGCAACCGTCTGCCGAGCTATGGCAAAATCTAGCACCCACTGTACACTCATGAAAACTTTACAAGTCATGCACAGACCCAGGCCACTTTGCTTCCATGTTGCTGATGACGTGGGCTGTATCACATATGATCTTCACACTGCAGAACAGCAATTAACTGCAGTGGCTGTATTGTGATTTGTATTTCATATGTAATGCAAAATTGCTATTATTTAGGTCTACCTGCTCATTAAAGCTGTGGAAAAACTTTCTATTTACTTCATCTCCTTCATTTAGCAAAGAGTGCCATCTATGCAGCCAATCACACTTGGAAACCCTAAAATCATATTAATATTAAAAAAATCATACTAACTGATTCAAGTCTCAAAGCTTCATACTAAATAAATTACTTGTTGCTTGGACTGATACCTGAAATTCTGTGGGATTCTTCTTTGATCAGGTTTGTGTCTCTGTGACTTGGGAACACCACATATATATAAATAGGTTTATATTAGCCGTTTTAATGCAAGAGTCATATTTCTGACAGCTCGGCAGACGGTTGCTTTAGAAATATGCTCAGCATCACTGATTTTGTACCGAAAACCCCCTTTGGCAAAAACCTGGAGAGTAACACAAAGAATTTGCTCCGAACTCAGGGCGTGTTGACAGAGTGTCATATGAGCGACTGAGAGGGGAGAAGATTGTTAATAGAAATGATGGACTGTGCTGAGAAACGCTAAGGCTCACACAGATAATCATCAGGGAACGAGGAAACATTAAAGCGGGATCTAATCACCCTCTCCCGACAGAGATTTCTCTGTAGTATTTGTGCTTCGATGTGAGAAACTCAGGGTGAGTTGAAGTAAACCTGCTAGCGAGCAGCTTAGCTTCATGGAGTATGTTGCCGGAGTAACCGACTCCAAGTTACGCTGACCTTGCTTTGTGAAACCAAAAACCTAGAGTATCCGTAAACTCTGAGTCAACTAACTCACGAGTCAACTAACGCTGGGTTTTCAAGAAAACGGCGGAGGACAGAAAACCAAGCAAAAGAAAAAAAAAAAAAAAGTAAAAACAAGTACAGCGAAAGTAAGAACCAGTAGAACCATTAAAGACTCAGTAGAGCTCCAGTACAAACCAGTACAGCTTCATCCACACTATAACGTGGTGCATTATGTTATTAATATTAAGTCTATTGGGGATGCTAACAGCTAGTAGGTTATTGTATCTTACCTTGGGTAATAAAGCAGCTTAGCTTCATGGAGTATGTTGCCGAAGTAACTGACTCCAAGTTACGCTGAACTTGCTTTGTGAAACCGAAAACCTAGAGTATCCGTAAACTCTGAGTGAACTAACTCTGAGTTTTCACTAAACCTGCTTTCTGAAATACCTCCCTGGTACTGGTTCTGAAGGCCATACCGAGGTTCCTGAGGTCCCACAGAACTCGAGGTTAGATACTGAACTGAACTGAACCTGAACATGGTGCTGCTGTTTTTAACTTTTCTGTTTCTTACACATTTGTTGAGAGCTTGGTGAGTTCTTCACTCTAAAGCACAGTGTGTGAGCAGAAGCAATTTAAAGCTCTGGAGCAAGTGAGAAAGTGTTTGTAATAAACCATTTTATCTCGGTTTCTGCACTCACAGCTCTCTCATGTATCTACTAGAGCTTCATTAGAACATTTGGAGTTATAGCCTGAGCTGTAACACAGCCACAGGGCTTATTCTGTTTCTGCCTCTCTGGAACTGTATTCTGAAAAAGTCTTATATACCACATCATGGAGTATATCACCCCAAAAATTAGGGCTAACTGCAGTTCTAGTCCAGAACTGGATCTATTCACCTCAAAGATTATTTAGTACTTATATATAGTACCTATATAATATAAGTACTTATGTTATTTAGTACTTATGTAATTTAGTAGTCTTTATCACGGTTTAATGTATTTATTTCTCTATTTAATCCAATGTCTTTAATCCAATCGGAAATCCCTAATATTCACACTGTATGCTAATCTATAGCGTAACACCCTCTCCACTCCAGCTGGGGGGGGCAGCACGGATTCGAACAATTGGATATAGCGCTAGAAGAAGACGCTGCACTTCTGTAGTTGCTAAAGCTAATCGTTATAGATAAATATTTATTTATTTACAGTTGTACATATTTGATCCGCTTGAGATTTGTTCTGCTTTATTACCCGAGGTAAGATACAATAACCTACTAGCTGTTAGCATCCCCAATAGACTTAATATTAATAACATAATGCACCACGTTATAGTGTGGATGAAGCTGTACTGGTTTGTACTGGAGCTCTACTGAGTCTTTAATGGTTTATACTGGTGCTCTAATGGAGCTGTACTGGTGGTGTATTTGTTTTGTTTTTGTCTGTGCTGGGGGGTATTTAAGAAAGCAAGGTTTGTGAAAACTCAGCCGTTTAGTGACTCGTGAGTTAGTTGACTCAGAGTTTACGGATACTCTAGGTTTGGTTTTCACCAAAGCAAGGTCAGCGTAACTTGGAGCCAGTTACTCCGGAAAACAGACTCCGTGAAGCTAAGCTGCTCGTAGCAGGTTTTTACTTCAACTTCACCATGAGTTTCTCACATTCGAAGAAACATACTACAGAGAAAATCTCTGTCGGAGGGAGAGGTGATCAGATACAAGCTTTAATGTTCCTCGTTTTGCCTGATGATTATATGTGTGAGGCCTTAGCGTTTTCTCAGCACATTTCCATAATTTTCTATTAAACAATCTTCTCCCTCTTCAACATCGCTTCATATGACACTCCGTTCTCAAAACCCAAGTAAAATCACCACCAGTTGGGCACCTATTCACCTTTACTGATGTTCCAGAAGGATTTCCAGTATTGTCTCTGTTATATATGGCAGCCTTATGTGATTCCATTCTTAAATTAATGTTTGTTCAATTTGGTTCTAAAATACACCTGTTAAACTCGTTTTACTTCGGTCGCAGGGTGGCGGGGCTTCTTTTAGTTCCTAGAATTAAAAAAAGTCATAGCAAGCTTTCTCATTTACATGGCCCCCCCCACTATGGAATAAACTTCCCACTTTGTGCGAGGACCCAGACACTCTCCAAAGTTTTAAGTTAGGCTAAAGACAACCTATTTTGCACAGGCTTTTGACTAGATTTAGACAAGGATGAATGGCTTGGGTCATGGGGACCGGAGTCTGGAGTCAATTAGGGCCTGACCTTGCCTTGTCCGTTGTTTAGCGGGGAGGTCGAGTGGGCGGTCTGGCTGAACTGGGCTCGGTCCTCGTGATTATTGACTCGTGCGTCCTCCTGCTCAGACTTAGGGCAGAGCTGGGGGTTCATAGTCAAAGAGTCTTATGGTGACCAGAGGTGATCAGGGTTGCTGTCTTCTGCCTCCCGTGGGGTTGCCAATGTCTCATGTGATCCCTCTTGGCTGTGTTACCTACCAGTTCTCCTCTTTCTAGCTATGCTGTTATAGCTAATGCTGCCGGGGTCTCATGCTACACATGGCATCAGTGATTGTTAATAGACACTGTGCTCTTAATCAATAACTAATTACATTTTCTGCTTCCGTCATCAGCTCCAGCCCCATCATACCCGGGCCACTTAATGCTGATGTGGATACTTCACATTTTATTCGAACTATGACTCCATGACTTTAGTTTCGTTCTTAGATTTATCATCTACGCCGCCCAAGGAGGTTGGGTCCCTTTTTGAGTCTTGGTCCTCCCAAGGTTTCTTCCTATAAAACTCAGGGAGTTTTTCCTTGCCACTGTCGCCCTAGGCTTGCTCAATTTGGGAATGGACGTAGTTATTAGGAGATAATCTAAACTTGTAAAGTTGCTTTGAGACAATGCTCCATTGTAAAAAGCGCTATATAAATAGATCTGACTTGACTTGACTTGAGTTACAAGACCACAAAAAATGGCAATGAATATCACTGTGCTCTGTCTAAGTTATGGGCCAATTTTTAACAACGTCTTACTGAGGTACATTGTGCTGTGGAGGTGGATGGACCTTCTTCCCCATTGTAATTTCCAGCAGTACTCTGTATGATCAACTGTTAGATGTGATTTTCAAGGTGTAAACCTCAGTAGGCCTCTCTGTATCTTCCCTCTCTGTGGCAGCTGACGAGGTTTCCTCATTACCTTATTGCAGTACAAATGAACAATTTTCTGTGGAGTATTGAAAGTACTTACACCTGCATGGAGCTCTGTTATGGCTCCACCAAATTACACCAACAGTAACTGGTAGAAAATGGAGAAGACTAGACAGTTAAATTGTAACTTTAACTAATTTTACTAATATTACTTATTTAAACAAGGCAATGTACCCAATTGGACTTTTGTTTCTACAACAGTGTGCATCACAGTTTTTCAAATATGTAACTCTGAGTCACTTTGAAATATTAAGAATCTGGAAAGGTAACAGCTGTCAATTACAAAGAATTGTACTGGTACAAGAAAGTCTGTGTGCCAAGTTGTGTCTAGTAATGGGTGGGTGGCATCACTGATCCCACAGTGGCAAAACAATGAATGTACATAAGTTTATATCCTTAATTTGAATGACTACACTCTTATGTAGGCCACTGGGTTCTGGGGGGTGGCTGGGTCAGATGAGCTTCCTCCAGGGATGCCTTCAGCAACAGGTCACCCAGTGTTCTGAATGAGGGCCATCTCTTCAGCCTCTGTGAGAGGTGGTGGATGACCCCCACCTGTTTTTTGGCCCTCATCCTTTTTTTATTGGCTATAATGGAGGTCAAATTTGAACACATCCAACATTGAACAAATTGGGAGACTTGTAGGTGTTGTGTTCAAATAGATAATGTGAAATACTGTTGGAGTGGCTGAACAATATACTTTTTTCTATCTTAGGAAATTTCACTAGTTACTTACATATGTGACATTACCGATGAATATTATTTAATTAGGTAGGGTAGCTAAACAGCATCACGATTGCATGTAATGATATTATACCTCACCTGTTTGAATTATATTTTGTGTTTCATCTTCAGTTCCTGATAAGTATCTACTGTTTGTGCTTTTTGGGTTGCACCTGCATAAATATTAACATGCGCACGCATGCACACACACACACACACGCAAAATAAAATAAAGCATTTCTTTTTTTTGCCACGCCAGCTCATGTAATTTGGCTGCTGTATTATTTTTTTTTTCTATTATAATATATGCTCAAGTTTCTATAAGCACCTATTCGAACGACTGGGTGTTGACGGTGAGACCGGTTGTTTCTTCCCGGGGTGCCGATCCGTGTTATCTGTGTTCCATTGATGAGGGGCTTTGTATATCCTCGTGCACGGCTTGACTCAGGGTTAAAAGAAGTAAGTCAAGTCAAGTCAGACTATTATTATAGCGGCTTTTTACAATGGAGCATTGTCTCAAAGCAAACTTTAACAAGTTTAGATATCTCCTAAATAACTACGTCCCATCCAAAATTGAGGTTACGCCTAGGGCGACAGTGGCAAGGAAAAACTCCCTGAGTGTTACAGGAAGAAAAGAAAGAAAACATTGGGGATGGACCAAAAGACTCAAAAAGGGGACCCCCAAACCTCCTTGGGTGGAGTAGATGATAAATCTCAAGAACTAAAACTAACGTCATGGAGTCAAAGGTCGAATATACAATGTGAAGTATGCACATCGGCATTAAAGGGCCGGGTATATGATGGGGCTTGGAAGCTGATGCGGAAGCAGCTTGAGGAAGTGAGCGGCAGTGGAGAAACATCATGTGTGCGGCTGGAATTGGTACAGGAACACAGCTCGGAGAGAAAACAGAAAAATGTAGTTCGTTCAGTTACTGATTAAGAGCACAGTGGTCTATTAAAAAAATCGATTATGCCATGTGTGTAGCATGAGAACCGGCAGCATTGCTTAGTAAGTCTTTAAGGTTTTATTCTTTTTATATGCCGAAAAATTTACTTTGATTCATTAAGTTGAGGAGGTCTAGAACGAACGTGGGAAGTTTATTCAAGAGTTGGGGGGCAAATTGTGTAGAGAAAGCCTTTCCCCCTGCTGTGATTTTTTAATTCTAGGAACTAAAAAGAAGTCCTGTACCCTGCGACCAAGTAGTCGAGTTGGATGGTAAAACTCTAAGGTTCACTCAGATAATTGGGCCAGGCCATTGTAGAGCTTTATAAGGTTAAGAAGTATTTTCTAATCAATCGGGGAATTTGACTGGTAAAACCAGTGTAGTATTGAATAGAACAGGAGTGAATATGATCAAATTGTCTAGTTCGGAGTTAGCACTCGGGGGCGGCCTTTGCATTCTGAACTAACTGAAGTTTATTTATAGATTACTAGAGCATCCCAGTAGTAAGGTGTTACAGGAATCCAACCTTGGGTTATAAATGCATGAACAAGTTTTCTTTCCATCATTAAAAGAGAGGACATTACTAAGTTTAGCGATATTACGTAATTGAAAGAAAGCAATTCGATTGATGCTGCTAATGTGCGCATCAAAGGAGAGATCTGAATCAAATGTGACCCCTAAATTTTTTACAGATGGACTGGACAATACTGGACAGCCATCTAGATTTAGGATAGATGTAGCCAACCTGTCTCTCACAGCCTTGGGTCCCACTAATAGAACCTTAGTTTTGTTTGAGTTAAGTAAGAGAAAATTAAATAACATCCAATATTTTATTTCCTTTTCACAATCCTTAATTCTGTTGATTGTAAGGTCGTCATTAGGTTTGGCTGATATGTACAGCTGTGTATCATCTGCATAGCAGTGGAAACTAATGCCATGTTTACGAATAACTGAGCCTAGTGGCAGCATGTGCAGAGAGAATAAAAGCAGGCCAAGCACTGACCCCTGAGGCACCCCATACTTCACTTTTGAGAGCTTAGACCTTAGATTATTTATATGAACAAATTGGTACCGGTCAGTTAAGTAGGATTTAAACCAAGAAAGTGCTAATCCCTTAATACCTACAGTATTTTCTAGTCTGTTTAGTAAACATTATGATCTGTAGTGTCAAATGCTGGGGACTGCGGTAGCCTAGTGGTTAAGGTACTGGACTCTGGACCAGCAGGTCCAGGGTTCAAACCCCATCTCTGCCATGCTGCCACTGTTGGGTTCTTGAGCAAGGCCCTTAACCCACAGTTGCTTGGATTGTAAGGTTGTATCAGTTATAAGTCACTCTGGATAAGGGCGTCTGCTAAATGCAGTAAATGAAATGTAAATGTACTTAAATCTAACAGAACAAGAAAAGAAACACATCCCTTATCTGAGGACATTAACAAGTCATTTAGTACCCTAATTAATGCTGTTTCAGTACTATGATTGGTCCTGAAGCCAGACTGAAATGTTTCATAAATTTCATTCCTTTGAAGGTAACTGCAGAGCTGCTGAAAGGATTTGGGCACACAACCAAAGGTAAGGGATGAGTTTAAAATAACTAACACTGGCTCTATAATAGTAGGTATTACTTGTTTGAGTAAACGTGCAGGAATTGGATCTAATAAACATGTTGATGACTTAGACGAGCTGATCAGTGCGGATAGTTCAGTATTAGTAATTGGGGTAAAACATTCTAATCTTGATTTACAGCTGGTTAAACAGATGCCTTCACTAGTGCTGCATCTGGAAGGTTGCTGAATAGTTTGGTGATGTGATGAGCATTGAGTTTGATGCTTGATGAAGTCATGAAATCATTAGTGTTAAAATTACACAGAACGGGAGAATCCTCTTCTGTGGGTTTTTTTGTTAATTTGGAGACTGTATTAAAGAGATATCTTGGGTTATTCTTATTTGTCTCTATGATTGAGGAGAAGTATGCAGCTTTAGCTTTAGTAAGGGCATGCTTATACTCTGCCATGCTGTCCCTCCAAGCAATCTTAAACACCTCCAATTTACTATGTCTCCACTTGCGCTCTAGATGCCGTGTTCTTTGCTTTAAGGTATGGGTGTGGTCATTATACCATGGTGTTAGCCTTTATTCCCTAATGCGTTTCACCCTAGCAGGGGCAATCGTGTCCAGGTTTGAGCGAAGCACACATTCTAATTGGGTAACTCTTGTCGAGTTGACTGAACTAACCGTTATCTCTCGTTCTGAAACCGAAAACTCTGAGTTGGACAGTTCAGGATTGGCCAACCCAGAGTTCAGGTTTGAACTCAGGGATTGTTAAACCTGCTTTCTGAAATACCCCCCTGGTTTTATGTGTGTTGGTGCTGTATTTGTTTTGGTTTTTGTTTGTACTGGTGCTGTACTGGTTTTGTTCATGTACCTTTCTGTTTTCCAACAGCAGTCTTAAGCTTGAATTCTTAAGCTGTATTTTAAAGCTGCTCTTTTCGTTCTGTAGTTTTTTGTGTGAACATGGAGACGAGGCCTTGCAGCACTTCTGATGGAGGAACATTTGGACGTACGGACTATGATTGCCGCACCCATCGTGTGGAGCAGCAGAATGGAGGGTCTGAAAACAAAGCTTTTATTAAAGAAGAAACTCAAGATGAACATCTTATCAGTAAGAACGATGTAATACTGTATGGTACCTCTGCCTGTTTGGGGATTTCTGCTTGATTAAGATCATGTACCTGTTCAGACCACAGACTGTATAGACTATGGACTGTACGTCACCGTTGACACCCATTGTGACTTTTTTGGAGCCAGCAAGATGGAGGCCTGGGCCATGATATATTGGGTGCACTTGCACAGTAGACGCAAATTGCACCCACAGCAAGCACAGTAGAGACTGTAGGCAGGACGTAATATCCGCCCAAACCCCCGATCACACTCGTTAGGTACTGGACTATGGACCGAAAAGTTCAGGGTTCAAATACCACCTCTGCCAAGCTGACACTGCTGGGTCCTTGAGCAAGGCCCTTAACCCACAATTGCATGGATTGTAAGATTGTATCAATTGTAAGTCGCTCTGGATAAGGGCGTCTGCTAAATGCTGTAAATGTAAATGTTCGGTTTTATGCCGCATTGTGACTGGCTGGAATTTTCATAGGAACGTAGACTGTGCATCAGAATCTCATGAACTAAACTGCTAGCCATTGACGGCCCAAATGACTGAGGATAAGACGGAAGTTAAGATGTTAAAGTCAGGCATACATTATGCGGGTCTATCCCAATTTGGTTGTAGCCGAGTGAATTTCAGAATCTGTCCGAACTGTAGCTTGAGTGACTGATGTTTGTCATGCATTGTAAGAGGGGGAGCCTGATTAACTGCCCAAATGAGCTCCGAGTGAGCAGTCTGAGTCACAGACCATACACAGAGCGAGTTGAGAATGTTTTGGATACCCCTACACACACGCTAAAGCTGTAGCTTAGCTCCAACTCTCACTGTAAAATGGACAAACCATATTCTCCACTTCTTGCCAGCTTCTCCTTTTCATGTTGAATTTCAGTGCACAGCGTGGCACAAGTTAGCCAAACTATGCCCTTTCTCAACATTTTGATATACAATGTACCATATTCTGCTGAACTGAGTGCTTATATGTAAACAGAACTCCTGTCTAGGTGCTGGGTTTCATGTGCCCCATGAGCACTCACATCACAGCATGCCAGTCGGACTATTTTTATACAGTGTCAGCATATACAGGGCATCCGGAAAGTATTCACAGCGCTTCATTTTTCCACATTTTGTTACGTTACAGCCTTATTCCAAATTGTATTAAATTAATCTCTTTCCTCAAAATTCTACACAAAATACCCCATTATGACCATGTGAAAAAAGTTTTCTTGAGAGTTCTGAAAATGTATTAAAAATAATAAACTAAGAAATCACATTTACGTAAGTATTCACAGCCTTCGCCATGAAGCTCCAAATTGAGCTCAGGTGCATCCTGTTTCCACTGATCATCCTTGAGATGTTTCTACAGCTTAAATGGAGTCCACCTGTGGTAAATCCAGTTGATTGGAAATGATTTGGATAGGCACACACCTGTCTATATAAGGTCCCACAGTTGACTGCATGTCAGAGCGCAAACACCAAGCATGAAGTCAAAGGAATTGTCTGTAGACCATTGTCTGTAGACCTCCGAGAGAAAAGAAAAAATTGTTCTCGAGGCACAAATATGGGGGGAAGGATACAGAAAAATTTTCTGTTGCTGCTTTGAAGGTCCCAATGAGCACAGTGGGCTTCCATCATTCGTAAAGGAAGAAGGAAAGAAGAGACAGTTGCCAACCACCAGGACTGTTCCTAGAGCTGGACGGCCATCTAAATTGAGCGATCGGGGGGGAGAAGGGCCTTGGTAGAGGTAGGAGGGCTTGGTCAGGGAACAAGGACCCAGATGGTCTCTGTCAGAGCTCCAGCGTTCCTCCGTGGAGAGAGGAGAACCTTGCAGAAGGACAACCATCTCTGCAGCAATCCACCAATCAGGGCTGTATGGCAGAGTGGCCAGGCGAAAGCCACTCCTTAGTAAAAGGCACAAGGCAGCCCGTCTGGAATTTGCCAAAAGGCACCTGAAGGACTCTCAGACCATGAGAAACAAAATTCTCTGGTCTGATGAGACAAATATTGAACTCTTTGGTGTGAATGCCAGGCGTCATTTTTGGGGAAAACCAGGCACTGCTCATCACGAGGCCAATACCATCCCTACAGTAACATGGTGGTGGCAGCATCATGCTATGGGGATGTTTTTCAGCAGCAGGAACTGGCAGACTAGTCAGGATAGAGGGAAAGATGAATGCAGCAATGTACAGAGACATCCTGGATGAAAACCTGCTCCAGAGCGCTCTTGACCTCAGACTGGGGCGACGGTTCATTTTTCAGCAGGACAACGACCCGAAGCACACAACCAAGATCTCAAAGGAGTGGCTTCAGGACCACTCTGTGAATGTCCTGGAGTGGCCCAGCCAGAGCCCAGACTTGAATCAGATTGAACATCTCTGGAGAGATCTGCAAATGGCTGTGCACAGACGTCTCCCATCCAACCTGATGGAGCTTCAGAGGTACTGCAAAGAAGAATGGGCAAAACTGCCTAAAGATAGGTGTGCCAAGCTTGTGGCATCATATTCAAAAAGACTTGAGGCTGTAGTTGCTGCCAAAGGTGGTTCTACAAAGTATTAAGCAAAGGCTGTGGAATACTGATGTAAATATGATTCTTTGGTTTTTAAATTTTAATAAAATTTTCAAAAAATCTCAAGAAAACTTTTTTTCACATGGTCATAATGGGGTATTTTGTGTAGAATTTTGAGGAAAGAGATTAATTTAATACAATGTGGAATAAGGCTGTAACGTAACAAAATGTGGAAAAAGTGAAGCGTTGTGAATACTTTCCGGATGCACTGTAAATCACAGGCTTTGTCCATACATGATAAATGATTAAAATGTGTGTGAGGTATCACCAAAGAACAAGATTTCCAAAAGCACTCAGTGTATGCCTGGCTTAAGAGCGTGTTCACGTCCTGTGAGCTGTCAATCAACAAAGTCAATCATGTAATCGCCACGCCCTTTTAAGTATCACCAAATAACTTCCATAAAACCCATTCATTGTAAAGAAAATACTGGGAGAGATACTAGTCACTAGAGGGCATCAGACATGTAGTGGCTTCACTTTTCACCTGCTGTTCATTTATATATACAGTCTATGGTTCACATCGGAACCTAAATTCAGTTCAAGTGTTTATGTTGCAGGTTCGACAGGACACGCCTCCTTTACGGAGCAACTGATTGGAGGATTCCAGAAAAGCACTGTGAAACTGGAGGAGGTTTCCCTCTGTAAGATCAGCTTTGTTAATGATTTGGAAGGTTCTGGAGAATCCTATAGGAGAACCTCTCACCCATCTCCTAAATTAATTCTCCTTCTTCCTTCAGACTGTGAGCTCTGCAGATCATTTTACTTTAACAAGTGTGAGCTCCACGGTCCAGCTGTCTTCATCCCTCATACTCCTGTTCCTGGAGGAGGTCTGGGAGGATGCGGTGAGTATGATAGAGGTTTTAAGAGTTCGGAGACCTTGTTTTGAATATCTGCATTAACGTCAAAGAGAGGCTTGATGGAGGAGCCACATGGGGGGGATAGAGACTATGGAGGAAGAGTATTAATGGAATTAATGAAGTTATAGAGGGTTACGACATTGTACTAACTTGAAAAGCAGGGTGAGGCACATAATTATAGTTATACCACAGTTAGTTCAGACGCCGCAATCATTATTGCCTGATAATGGCACTCTGACCTGCACTTTACAAGTATTACTCATAAGTATTACATACACAAGTAAGACAAGCAGTGACGCCAGCCATAGCAAAGGAGCAACATTATAATTATACAAGTAAAACACTGCCAACATGAAAGCTATAATTAGTTTATAAAATGGATTGATTTTGAAAACGATTTAAATTTGGAAGATGAAGCTATTAATGACTAAACTGATATAAAAGTTTATCACTGTCAAGATTTGGAAGAGCTGAAAAAGAGAAACAAAGTCGGTACTTAAAATCAAAGTCCTGGAATCTTGATGGATTCACAGCTCGACTGAAGAGCAACGAAACTGAAGATCAGTTTGAGTCCCATCACCAAAAAAGCTGGATCAGCTTCTAGCTGGGTTTGATTTGATATTTCAGTCAGAAATGTTCCGGGAGAGTTATACAGCATCAGCAGCTCCGTCGGTTCCATCAGCTCCGTTCATTCTGATTTCCTTCACGTCGTTTGCTGGTGTTAATCTCAGCATCTTTTATTAAAAACCATCCCCGGCTGATCAGCGCTTCACTCATGGATCTGTTAAGCCCAACTTTAACATTTCTGACTCAGAACATTCAAGTCAGATTTATGTATATAGCGCTTTTTACAATGAAGCAACTTTACAATTTTAGATTATCTCTAATATCTACGTCCAATCCCAAATTGAGCAAACCTAGGGCAACAGTGGCTAGGAAAAACTCCCTAAGTGTTATAAGGAAGATACCTTGGAAGGACCAAGACTCAAAAACGGACCCAACCTCCTTGGGCAGCATAGATGATAAATGTAAGAATGAAACTAATTTATCTAAACTAATAAGTCATGGAGAACATTCACATTAAGAGCTTCAGCTAACAAATTTAGCTCTCACTCTGATTTTCTTCTGTTGGTAGAGTAGTGTATCTTAGTAACAGCCTGCCTTATAAATCAAACCCATTTTATTTCTTTTTAATAAATTAAACCTTATCAATCGATATATTTGTGTTTTTCTGTATAATAAACAGTTACAGTGGTGCTTGAAGGTTTGTGAACCCTTTACAATTTTCTATATTTCTGCATAAATATGACCTAAAACATCATCAGATTTTCACACAAAGTAATAAAAGTAGATAAAGAGAACCCAGTTACACAAATGAGACAAAAATATTATACTTGTTCATTTATTTATTGAGGAAAATGATCCAATATTACATTAGTGAGTGGCAAAAGTATGTGAACCTTTGCTTTCAGTATCTGGTGTGACCCCCCTGTGCAGCAATAACTGCAACTAAACGTTTCCTGTAGCTGTTGATCAGTCCTGCACACCGGCTTGGAGGAATTTTAGCCCATTCCTTCTTACAGAACAGCTTCATCTCTGTGATGTTGGTGGGTTTCCTCAAATTAGCTGCTCGCTTCAGGTCTTCCCCAACATTTCGAGTGGATTAAGGTCAGGACTTTGACTTGGCCAATCCAAAACATTAACTTTATTCTTCTTTAACAATTCTTTGGTAGAACGGTTTGTGTGCTTAGGGTCGTTGTCTTGCTGCATGACCCAATTTCTCTTGAGATTCAGTTCATGGACAGATGTCCTGACATTTTCCTTTAGAATTCTCCAATATAATTCAGAATTCATTGTTCCATCAATGATGGCAAGCTGTCCTGGCCCAGATGCACCAAAACAGGCCCAAGCCACGATATTACCACCACCATGTTTCACAGATGGGATAAGGTTCTTATGCTGCAATGCAGTGTTTCCTTTCTCCAAACATAACGCTTTTCTTTTAAACTAAAAAGTCCAATTTTTTTCTCATCTGTCCACAAAACATTCTTCCAATAGCCTTCTGGCTTGTCCACGTGACTCTCAGTGCAGCAAACTCACTCCAGAAGTTCAGTGAGGATCTCTGAATGATCCAATGTTGACCTAAATGACTGATGATGATAAATAGAATCCACCTGTGTGTAATCAAGTCTCTGTATAAATGCACATGCTCTGTGATAGTCTCAGAGTTCTGTTTAAAGCACAGAGAGCATCATGAAGACCAAGGAACAGACCAGACAGGTCCGAGATACTGTTGTGGAGAAGTTTAAAGCCGGATTTGGATACAAAAAGATTTCCCAAGCTTTAATCATCTCAAGGATCACTGTGCAAGCGATCATATTGCATATATCAGACCACTGCAAATCTACTAAGACCCGGCTGTCCCTCTAAACTTTCAGCTCAAACAAGGAGACGACTGATCAGAGATGCAGCCAAGAGGCCCATGATCACTCTGGATGAACTGCAGAGATCTACAGCTGAGGTGGGAGACTCTGTCCATAGGACAACAATCATTGCACATTGCACAAATCTGGCCTTTATGGAAGAGTGGCAAGAAGAAGCCATTTCTCAAAGATATCCATAAAAACTTTGCCACAATCCACCTGGGAGACACACCAAATATGTGGAAGAAGGTGCTCTGGTCAGACGAACTTTCTGGCCACAATGCAAAACGTTATGGTTGGCGTAAAAGCAACACAGCTCATCACCCTGAACACACCATCCCCACTGTCAAACGTGATGGTGGCAGCATCATGGTTTGGGCCTGCTTTTCTTCAGCAGGGACAGGGAAGATGGTTAAAATTTATGGGAAGATGGATGGAGCCAAATACAGGACCATTCTGGAAGAAAACCTGTTGACCTGAGACTGGGACGGAGATTTATCTTCAAACAAGACAATGATCCAAAACATAAAGCAAAATCTACAATGGAATGGTTCAGAAATAAGCGTATCCAGGTGTTAGAATGGCCAAGTCAAAGTCCAGACCTGAATCCAATCGAGAATCTGTGGAAAGAGCTGAAAACCGCTGTTCACAAACGCTCTCCATCCAACCTCACTGAGCTCGAGCTGTTTTGCAAGGAAGAACAGGCAAAAATTTCATTCTCTCGATGTGCAAAACTGATAGAGACATTCCCCAAGTGACTTGCAGCTGTAATCGCAGCAAAAAGGTGGCCCTACAAAGTATTAACGCAAGGGGGCCGAATAATTTTGCACGCCCCACTTTCAGTTTTTTATTTCTAAAAAAAGTTTAAAGTATCCAATAAATTTCGTTCCACTTCACGATTGTGTCCCATTTCTTGTTGATTCTTCACAAAAAATTACAGTTTCATATCTTTATGTTTAAAGCCTGAAATGTGGCAAAAGGTTGAAAAGTTCAAGGGGGCTGAATACTTTTGCAAAGCACTGTGTGTGTGCGTGTGTGTATATATATATATATATATATATATAATGTGTGTGTATTTTTATATGTATTTTTAAATAAAATTTTACATACAATTTCAGTTTGAAAGATCACTTGTTGACAATTTGTAACCTTTTTTGCATAAATGAAATTTTACATACAGTCTTGCACCTCACACACACACAGACACGTCATTTAGAAGACGTTCTTATCTAGAGCAATGCACAACTGATCCAGTCGTACAATTGATGAAGCTGTGAGTTGGCCATCAGATTGGAAGAACTTTTCATCCAGACATCAGCTGATGTAATGTGTGAAAATGACATTGCACTAGGACGTTTTTTAACCGCCTCTTTGTTAACGTCAGTCTAACGTCTCCATGATGGCTATGAATGTTAAGGTCGTAAAATGTGAAGTATGTCTAGCCGCTAGCCTCGTTACTCTGTGATGCCAGGCGCTTGGGCGAGAGCACCAGAGAATGACAGCAGTGAAGAAAAATTGTTTCTGGGTTAGGTGAAAACCTCAGTGTTACCCAACACTGTTTGGAATGTGGGAGGAATCCTGAGTACTCAGGTACACGGGTCGAACATGCAAACTCCACACAGTTTGAGCTGGTACTCTGTGGCACCATGCCACTATTCTACTTTTCCTGCTTCTGATAAGTTAGAACTAGAAGAAAAATAGGGAGTTTTGTCCAAAACTTTACTGCATGTTGACTGCTAGAAGTCATGTCATTTTGGTGCTCACCTATCAGAATTTCTCTATGCTCTACTCATTTTTTTGAATTAAAGGTTATTCCAGTTAGTTTTGTCCTAACTGCTCTTCTTTTTTGCTGCTGCAGAAACGAGTAGCTCCTTCTCCTGCTCTGTTTGTCTGCTTTCTTATCTGTCCAAAACTGACCTCGACCAACATATCAAGCAATATCACGAAGAAAAACACGATGCGATGGTCAAACCGGGCCAGATCGATCATGTGAAGCACGAGCCACCCTCCTCTGCCAGCCTGAAGATCGGTCCTAAGCAGAATCAGAAGGAGGATCATCAGTGCTCAGACTGTGGGAAGAGCTTTACTCACCGGAACTCCCTCAGGAAGCATCAGCGTGTTCACACCGGAGTTAAACCATACCAGTGCTCACAGTGTGGCAAGAGCTTTACCCGAGCGGATACCCTGCAGATCCACCGGCGCATTCACACCGGAGAGAAACCCTACTCCTGCTCACAGTGCCAGATCAGTTTTACCAGGGCTGAGTCCCTCCGGTCGCACCAGCGCATGCACAGCGGGGAGAAAGAACACCCGTGCCCGGACTGTGGCAAGACCTTTATCTTCCCGAGGAATCTGAAGATCCATCAGCGCGTCCACACCGGAGAGAGGCCATACCGGTGCTCCGACTGCGGCAAGAGCTTCACCTTCCAGGGTAACCTGAAAACCCACCAAAGGGTTCACACCGGAGAGAAACCGTACACCTGTACAGAATGTGGGCGGAGCTTCAGCCACCTGCACTCCCTCCAAAAGCACCAGCACTTTCATACGAGTGAGAAACCCTACTCCTGTTCACAGTGCGGTAAAAGCTTCAATCAAAAGGTCAAGCTCCGGTCGCACCGCCTCGTTCACGCCGGAGACAAACCGTACGCCTGCTCTGAGTGTGGGAGGAGCTTCAGCGACAGCACCAAACTCAACACGCACCGACGTGTCCACAGCTCAGATAAACCGTACCACTGCTCCGACTGTGGGAAGAGCTTCACCTTCCGGAGCAACCTCAAATCTCACCAGCAGCTTCACACCGAAGAGAAACCGCACCCCTGCTCGGAGTGTGGAAGGATCTTCAGCCACCAGCTGTATCTGCGGAAACACCAGCGCATTCACAGCGGAGAGAAACCGTACAAGTGCTCGCAGTGCGGGAAGGCGTTTAACCAGATGTCCAAGCTACAGTCGCATCAGCGTGTACACACTGGAGAGAAACCCTACTCCTGCTCTGAGTGTGGGAGGAGCTTCGCTCGACAGGATCATTTGAAAATCCACCGGCGTGTGCACACCGGAGAGAAACCGTACCAGTGCTTGCAGTGTGGGAGGAGCTTTGCTTATTCGTCAACGCTCAAAAAACACAAGTGTACTGTAAAAAGGCAGGTCTAATCCTTTGATAAACGGTGTTTTGTTTCTCCTGATGTTCTCTATCGTAAGATTTAACAGTTGTCACACGTTTTTCTTTGTAATTTTGGCTCTGTCTGAAGGACAGTGCTGCTCTGAGCTATGAATGATTTGTGCAATCAGTCCCTAGATGTATGGTGACTGGGAGGGCACTTTGTTGTATTTCAGCAAAGTTTTTATGTAACGTTACTTGTGCTATAGTCAGGTCAGGTTTATTTCTACAGCACTTTTTACAGCCGAGCATTCTCACAATCAGCTTGGTAATGTTCTGCACAGAGAAGATTACAGTTTAGAGTTCTTATTCCCTCATAAGAGAGCAGTATTTAATCTAACAACACCCTTATTTGTTCTATAAGAACAACAGCAGGGAAGAAACAATTGCTGGTGGAGCAGGCGTAAACCTCAAAGCCAATTAACGAGGAGAAAATTCCTGACCTGCCCACCTAAG
>JAJAGP010004055.1:0-35923 GCA_025084515.1 Ancistrus triradiatus | reverse complement strand
TTAGTTTTTTTTACAGTTTATTTAGTGGCTGGAAAACAAGTCCAGCAGGATGTGCTTTTTCTCTCATGTTTGTGTTTTCCCTGAAATGACAATATTTCATTTAAATTGATTGACCTGCAGGTGGAGGAACATCAAGCTCTCTGGAACATATCACACCTGTGGACCAACAGAATGGAGAAATCCTGAGGAAGCCTGTAAAAGAGGAAGAACCTGATGATGTTTCCCTCTGTAAGAGAACATGGTGCATTAGGGTCTAGGAACTTATGTTAGAAGCCTAGAAATAAAGGAAGGGAAAATGGTCAACCAGAGTCTAGAGATTAAAGTCATGTTACACTTTTTGTCTTTTCTTTTTCCAGATGGTGAGGAGTGCAGAACCGTCTTCATCAACAAGTGTGAGGTTCATGGTCCAGCTCTCTTCATCTCTGATAGCCCCGTTCCCATGGGGGTCACAGATCGAGCCAGACAAACCCTTCCACCTGGTCTAGAGATTCGGGAGTCTGGTATCTCTGATGCAGGACTTGGAGTGTTTAATAAGGGGCAGAAGGTTCCAGTTGGTGCTCACTTCGGACCCTATGAGGGAGATCTGGTAGATAAAGAGGAAGCCATGAACAGTCCATACTCCTGGGTGGTGAGTTATTTTTGGAGAAATATTACAAGAATGCCACTATGCATCTAATTTTATGTAGACGCTGATATTCCAAACTCCAAAGTCATACTGAACGTTTTTTGTTTGGTTTGCAGATATACAGGAGAAGGCAGTCTGAGGTATACATAGATGCCAAAAGAGAAAGGCATGCTAACTGGATGAGGTGGGGATTTATTTGGCCTTTCATTCTACTGTTCTTTATTTGATGGAGATCTCTTCACCTGTCATTCCTGTCATTCATCAGGTATGTGAATTGTGCTCGTAATGATAAAGAGAATAATTTGGTAGCATTCCAGTATCGAGGCGGTATTCACTACCGCTGCTGTCGACCCATCCAATCAGGAAAGGAGCTTCTGGTTTGGTATGAAGGAGAGTATGCTAAAAATGCTGGCACCACATTCAACCACCTTTGGAACAAGAAGAGCTCTTTAAACAGTAAGAGTTGTGGTTTTATTGTTGAAGACATGGAAATTAATTTTTCCTTCCTGCCTCTCACATTTTTTTTGTATTTTGTACCAGAAACGAACAACAGCCTGTCCTTCTCCTGCTCGTTGTGTCTGTTTTCCTACACGTCTCAAATCTATCTCCATAAACACATCAAGAATTGCCACCATGAGGAATATGTACGAATGCTTCAGTCGGGAGAGATTAAATATGAGGATCTGTTAAACACGAGCTACAAGAGTCAAAAATCAGAGGAAATTTACCACTGCTCGGGATGTAAGAAGAATTTTAGCCAACACAATTACTTTAAAACACATCGATGCATTCGTTCGGTAAAACTGCATCAGTGCGCAGAGTGTGGGAAGAACTATACGTCCAAGAGCTCTCTCCATCAGCATCAGAACATTCACACCGGAAAGAGACCATATCAGTGCTCCGAGTGCGGGAAGAATTTCGCATACCAAAAATCTCTTCAGGGACACCAGCGCATTCACACCGGAGAGAAACCGTATCAGTGCTCGCAGTGCGAGAAGAGCTTTACTCATAAGAGTTCGCTCCTGCATCACCAGTACATTCACACCGGGGAGAAACCGCATCAGTGCTCACAATGCGGAAAGAGCTTCAGCGCCAGTGGAAGTCTCACACGACACCAACACGTTCATGAATCAATATATCAGAGTAAGACTCACTAAAATGTGGCTTAAAATCAGATAAAGGTTTAACACGCATCATGCAATGGACATTTCTTCTTCTAGTAAAATTCAGGGGCTGATCACTGTAATAAGAGCGACGTCAGAAATGGAAAAGGAATGAATGAATGAATGAATGAATGAATAACGAAGAGCGTGAGTTTTGTCGACAATTGGACCTTCGAGTCATCAGTCCACAATCCTCTTTCCCATTTTTACTCAGTCTTTGTAAGCTTTGGCATATCCTTCTGAAAAAGTGGTTTCTTGGCTGTTACTGTTCCAAAAAGCGTTCCTGAGGTCACACTAAATACTCTCTCCTCTACCCTATAAAAGCTGTTTTTATGATTTTTATTTTTTTAATACTGTATACAATTTTCTGGTTGTGTTCTAATAAAGATACTGAGAATTAATTATACACTGCTCAAAAAAATAAAGGGAACACTCAAATAACACATCCTAGGTCTGAATGAATGAAATATTCTCATTGAATACTTTGTTCTGTACAAAGCTGAAGGTGCTGACAACAAAATCACACAAAAACATCAATGGAAATCAAATTTATTAACCAATGGAGGCCTGGATTTGGAGCCACACACAAAATTAAAGTGGAAAAACACACTACAGGCTGATCCAACTTTGATGGAATGTCCTTAAAACAAGTCAAAATGAGGCTCAGTGTTGTGTGTGGCCTCCACGTGCCTGTATGATCTCCCTACAACACCTGGGCATGCTCCTGATGAGGTGGCGGATGGTCTCCTGAGGGATCTCCTCCCAGAAATGAACTAAAGCATCCGCCAACTCCTGGACAGTCTGTGGTGCAACATGACGTTGGTGGATGGAGCAAGACATGATGTCCCAGATGTGCTCAATCGGATTCAGGTCTGCGGAATGGGTGGGCCAGTCCATAGCTTCAATGCCTTCATCTTGCAGGAACTGCTGACGCACTCCAGCCACATGAGGTCTAGCATTGTCCTGCATTAGGAGGAACCCACGGCCAACTGCACCGGCATATGGTCTCACAAGGGGTCTGAGGATCTCATCTCGGTACCTAATGGCAGTCAGGCTACCTCTGGCGAGCACAATGGAGGGCTGTGGCGGCCCTCCAAAGAAATGCCACCCCACACCCATCACTGAACCACTGCCACACCGGTCATGCTGAAGGATGTTGCAGCAAGCAGATCGCTCTCCACGGAGTCTCCAGACTCTGTCACGTCTGTCACATTGTTTGCTCAGTGTGAAACCTGCTTTCATCTGTGAAGAGCACAGGGTGCCAGTGATGAATTTGCCCAATACCTGGTGTTCTCTGGCAAAATGCCAAGCGTCCTGCACGGTGTTGGGGCTGTGAGCACAACCCCCATCTGTGGACGTGGGGCCCTCATACCATCCCTCATGGAGTCCCGATTTTAAACCATTTGTGCAGACACATGCACATGTGTGGCCTTGTCTGGAGGAGGTCGTTGTTAACTTTTGCAGGGCTCTGGCAGTGGCTGACCTCCTGTTTTCCTCCCTCTTTGCACAAAGACGGAGGTAGCGCGGTCCTGCTGCTGGGGTTGTTTGCCCTCCTACGGCCTCCTTCCACGTCTCCTGGTGTACTGGCCTGTCTCCTGGTAGCGCCTCCAGCCTCTGGACACTACGCTGACCCGACACCCCCCCCCTAAATCCAAAACCTTCTTGCCACAGCTCGCATTGATGTGCCATCATGGATGAGCTGCACTACCTGAGCCACGTGTGTGGGTTGTAGAGTCCGTCTCATGCTACCACGAGTGTGAAAGCACCACCAACATTCAAAAGTGACCAAAACATCAGCCAGAAAGCATAGGTACTGAGAAGTGGTCTGTGGTCCCCACCTGCAGAACCACTCCTTTATCGAGTGTGTCATGCTAATTGTCAATAATTTCCACCTGTTGTCTATTCCATTTGCACAACGGCATGTGAAATTGACTGTCAATCAGTGTTGCTTCCTAAGTGGACAGTTTGATTTCACAGAAGTTTGATATACTTGGAGTTATATTGTGTTGTTTAAGTGTTCCCTTTATTTTTTTGAGCAGTGTATATGGTCATTATGCCACTGATAAAACAATCTAAAGCTGGCTACAGTACTGTACACGGGAAAGACTTGGGGATCTATGTTCACAAAGATATTGACGTGGACAGCACTTGCTGAGAGATTAGAATTACAGCATCACCAGTGGCAGCTTTGCAATCAGACATGGTGTTAGGAAACGTGTTAGAACACAGCAGCTATCAGGAAATCACTGGGCAAATTTACAAGACTGCAGTGGAACTGACAGCTAAAAGAATGCTACAAGAGTCAACGATGACAACTAATAAGGAGTCAAACATGAAGAAGAATTGAGTGGGGAAAGAATACAAAAATAGAGAATATTCTGTGGTTAAAATACTAAGTCATGAAGCACATGAAGGATCATTATTCTTCTACTATATGAACAAAAGTATTGGGACACCCCTTTTAATCATTGAATCACTGAGGTGTGTCAATACTTTTCTCCATATAGTGTGTAATACCAGAGCTCTACATAAGAGAAGTCTAGACAGGAGAAATGGTTATGAGTTTAGTTTTACTTTTACAGTGATTGGGAAGCTGAACTGTTGGAAACTATTCATAAGCTCAGATTCAAGTGAAGAACTAAGTCATCTACGCCGCCCAAGGAGGTTGGGTCCCTTTTTGAGTCTTGGTTCTCCCAAGGTTTCTTCCTTGAACTAGGGAGTTTTTCCTTGCCACTGTCGCCCTAGGCTTGCTCAATTTGGGATTGGATGTAGTTATTAGGAGATAATCTAAACTTGTAAAGTTGCTTTGAGACAATGCTCCATTGTAAAAAGCGCTATATAAATAAATCTGACTTGACTTGACTGGCTTACAGTCACTAACCTCACATAATCTTTAGGAGAAGCCAAACAAGATGGAAGTCACGACGAAATTGTGAATACCAGTAAGTGAAGCAGAAATCAACACTCTTACATTGAAGTTAACGGTATCTCAACACGTTCTATTGCACGTGTAAGCACTGTGGAGAGACGCTGAGTAGGAATTTATATTAATTCGCAAAGTTTGTTACAGAGTAATTTAAACAGAAATGCTTAATTATTTAATAAACAGTAGTTTTGACGTTCGCATCCACGCATCAGTCCAGTAGGTGGCGGTAATACACCTTCAACGTGGATGAAAAAGAAGAAAACGACAAAGCAGTAGGTACTGTAGGTGATTTATTAGTGTTAGATTGTAGATCTGGGTTTATTTTATATACTGTATATGATTACTGAGGGAGTCGCAATAAAATATGTTTTCCTGTGAGAGGATTTCAGGTGTTTAACTTCATTCAGCTTTATAACACGAGGTAAGAGGCACTAAAGCTGCTAAAGCCAAATGTTTAAGGGCTAACATGATCTTTATAAGTAAAATATTGAATTTATTTATTTATTAAGAACAGTAAATATCCTAAATGTAAGCAGGATCAGGGTTAGACAACCAGATTATTTAGAGATTGTAAATTAAAGTCTTCCAACAACCAGATGTTGATGTAATCCTGATTTGATTTCTAACTTACCAGCAGCGAAGAAAATGTTTCAGAATTATTGTTAGCTTCTGCATATGTAACAATTAACTGTAATAATTAAATCCAATCGGGAACAAAGTAGAAGAAGATCCATATGCTGGAACAAGGTAATAATTTTTCCATAACATAATGGTATTGAAATATTTTTATGCCCAGTGTCCAATCCATTGTTTTAATACTGATTATGGACATTGATTTGTCCTTGTTATTATTATTTATTTTTATAGATTTTGATGAGTGTGTCATTATGGAATCATCTGTAAACTGTCCAAGTTCTTTCAGAGAGTCTCAGGTACAGAATCCTGATCTTTCACAACATTTACAACATTCTCATCTACCCTGTACCAATATTTAGTTATTTCAGTATATGTAAGTGTAAAGGTCACCAACCTTATTAGAAAACTCATTCAGTCAGTCATGTTTCAGCAGGACAAGATCCTCAAACTATCCTATGTGGTGATGCTATTCTGGAGTTTTCACCACAGCAGTAAAACATGCCCATATTTACTAAATAAATGTTATTGTTTGTTCGTTAGCATTGTGAGGGTGTGAAAACAGAGACTTGGCCGTCTTCAGATGGAGGAACATCAGGATCTTTGAGACTGATGTCTTTAGGGTTGCTTAAGACATCTATAAAAGAGGAAGAACCTGACGATGAAGATTATGCACCTGTAGGTGGAGGCACATCAACCTCTCTGGAACATATCACACCTGTGAACCAACAGAATGGAGAAATTCTGATGGTTACTGTAAAAGAGGAAGAACCTGATGATGTTTCCCTCTGTAAGAGAACATTACAATTCAGTCTGATAGAAAGCCAGAAAATGATCACCCATAGTCTAGAGCTTAAAGTATTCATCAGGATTAAAATCATGTTACACTTTTTGTCTTTTCTTCTTGAAGACTGTGAGGAGTGCAGAACCTTCTTCATCAACAAGTGTGAGGTTCATGGTCCAGTTCTCTTCATCTCTGATAGCCCCGTTCCCATGGGGGTCACGGATCGAGCCAGACAAACCCTTCCACCTGGCCTAGAGATTGGGGAGTCTGGTATTTCTGATGCAGGTCTGGGAGTGTTTAATAAGGGGGAGACAGTTCCAGTTGGTGCTCACTTCGGACCCTATGAGGGAGATCTGGTAGATAAAGAGGAAGCCATGAACAGTCCATACTCCTGGGTGGTGAGTTAAAGATGTTTTCATTTAATGTAATCACATCTAGACAAGTTCTGCCAGAGAAAAACTTGTCTAGGTTCTCCCTGTGGTTGAGCTAGTGATCCCTATAAAAAAGGTATTCTGCTGATCAAATTCCTCAGAAACGGCCTCTTAGATGCCTTGTTCAGTGTAGATGAGGATAAGATCTGCCTTGCATCAAGTGTCTCCAATCTTAATGATCATTTTTACCTTTGTGGAAACATCACTATAGTGTCAATTTTTGGAATTCCCTCTTACAAAGTCTCTTCAATATCTCATTACTCTCAGGTCTCAAATTAAAACTTTAAACTCAGGTCTTTACCCAGTGATATCCCACTTCTTTGCTGGCCTCATCATATATTTCAAATCACTGTACTGTTTCTTTATACCTTTATCGCAGATATACAAGGGAGGGCAGTCTGAGGAATATATAGATGCCAAAAAAGACTCACATTCCAACTGGATGAGGTGCGGATACACTTGTCTCCAAAAAAAACGTATTCCTGTCTTATCATTTTCGCTTGTATAGTTTATCATTATTCAATCTCACAGGTATGTGAATTGTGCTTGTAACGATGAAGAGAATAATTTGGTAGCATTCCAGTATCGAGGAGGGATTCACTACCGCTGCTGTCGACCCATCCAATCAGGACAGGAGCTCTTGGTGTGGTACAAAGAGGAAAGTGATAAAGGAAGTACGCTTGACCACCTGTGGAAGAAGAAGAGCTCTGCAAAAGGTTCGTTGTTCTTAAAACGTTATTTTGTTATTCATGTTACTATGCTCCAGTAGAACTTCTTCAGGTTTGTTGCAAGACTGTCGTAGTAAAAAATCTACAATAGAGCATTTAGTTTACAATGCATTTCTAGAAATATAGTAGTTTTTTTATGAAGTTTTTTTTTTGCTTGAAAAGCTTATAGAAGAAAATGTGCATTGCTTTGCATTATATAAGTTGTTTTGCATTTTCTTCTTACAGAAATGAACAGCGCACCCTCACAATCCTTCTCTTGCTCTCGACGTCCGTGTTCTTATACGTCTCCAATTTTCGCCCACAAACACAAATCCAAAACAAGCAGTAGTTTTCTCGACACGGATGGCTTACGCCAAAAATTACAGAAAGTACGTCACTGCTGCTCACAGTGTGGGAAGAGCTTTGTACACCAGAGTCATCTCGATCGTCATCATCGCGTTCACAGTGGAGAGAAACCTTATCAGTGCTCACAATGTGGAAGGGGTTTTACTCAGCAGAGCAGTCTCGAGTCGCACCGGCGCATTCACAAAGGAGAAAAGCTGTATCAGTGTTTGCAATGTGGGAGGAGTTTCGTTGATGAAGGCATTCTCGAGCGTCATCAGTGTATTCATGAGAGAAAGAAGCCGTACTACTGCTCACAGTGTGGGAAAAGTTTTACTCAGAGAGGAACTCTCCGACGACACCAGCGCATTCACACTGGAGAGAAGCCGTATCGGTGCTCACAGTGCGGCAAGGGCTTTAGTCAGCAAAGCTATCTCCAATCGCACCAACACATTCACACCGGACAGAAACCATATCAGTGCTTAGAGTGCGGAAAGACATTTACTCACCAGAGTTATCTCCAAACACACCGACGCAATCACACCGGAGAGAAGCCGTATCAGTGCTCGCAATGCGGTAAGACGTACGCCAAACAGAGTTACCTCCAAATGCACCAACGCATTCACACCGGAGAGAAGCCATACCACTGCACGCTCTGCGGCGATCGTTTTACACAGCAGAGCATTCTCCAATCGCACCAGCGTGTTCACACAGGAGAGAAACCATACCAGTGCCCAGAGTGTGGCAAGAGCTTTACCCAGATAGGTACCCTCAAACGACATCAACGCACTCATACGGGAGAGAAACCGTACCAGTGCTCAGAGTGTGGCAAGAGCTTTACTCAAACAAGCACTCTCAAACAACACCAACGCATTCACACCGGAGAGAAACCGTGCCAGTGCTTACAGTGTGGAAAAGGTTTCGCTTATCAGAGTCACCTCCAATCACACCAGCGTATTCACACCGGAGAGAAACCGTATCACTGCGCAGACTGCGACCGAAGCTTTGTTCACTTAAAAACGTTTAAGACACACAAGTGCATAATAGCCATCATCCTGTGACCCCTGAGTTTTTTCCAGATGTACCGATTTAACTAATGGTTAACTAATATGTACATGACATGCTAACTTCATTAGATTGTAATTGGCTTCATGTGATTCAGAGGATTCCAACAGTAATCTCGTTTGCCTCACGTTTAATTACAGTGCTAAAATATTTTTTTGCACGCCAAATCCATGTCCATTTTCAGAATTTCTCCATCATCCAGAGTTCTACACCATTTTCAACAAAAGTGGAGCAAACACAGCCATTTTAATTGCTTATGAAGTGCAACAAGCTTTTTAAGGGACCTGCAGAAACGGAAATGTTGGGACATGCAAATGGTGCCCACTCTTGCGTTGCAGTTCCCTGTCAGTTGCAGGCTCGAACTCAATGTGCAAAGGCAGACACAGATAGGTGTTCGCAAGAACAGAACAGTGAAGCGATCAGTGAGCTGATCTACAAGTCTAACTGATTTGATGCTCTTCTAACTGATATTATTTAAACACTAGAGAATCCTAACGGAAAATAATTCAATAGTTCAACACTCAGAGTTGTGAGTGAGATGCAGGCGTTGGCGAGACGGAGAAAATATACCCTGTACCTGAACTTGAAAAATGCAATTATTCACAGCTCCCCGTTGTAGTATTTTCATCCAAACATTTAAACACTGAAACTATTAATATCTGAACAGTTTGTTTGGTAAGGAATGTATTGCTTTATATATATATATATATATATATATATATATATATATATATATATATATATGTATGTGTCTATTATATTTATATATATATATATATATATATAAATTATATATATATATTATACGTTATATATATATATATGTATATAGTCTGCCACTGATTGTGCACGTTATCTACTAGAAACATGAGAGAGGTCTGTAATTTTATCATAGGTACACCAAACTATGAGAGCGCAAATGAGAAAAAAAACATAGCGTGGAAATAAGTATTGTGCAATAACAAAAAACTTTTCAACTCAATACTGTGTTCAAATGTTGCCTGTAAGTTTCACCATGTTGGCCACACACTGTCAGCAGGTATTTTGGCCCATTCCTCCATGCCAGATCTCCTCTAGAGCAGTGATGGCTTTGGGCTGTCGATGGGCACACAAAAACTTTTCAAGCTCCCTCCAAAAAAGTTCTATGGGGCTTGGGTCTGGAGAATGGCTAGGCCTCTCCAGGACCTTGAAATGCTTTTTACGGAGCACTCCTTCGGTGCCGGCGGATTGTGTTTTGGGATCATGTCATGCTGGAAGACCCAGCCACATTCCATCTTCAATGCTCCTCCACTGATGGAAGGAGGTTTGGCCTTAAAATCTAACGATACATGGCCCCGGTTCATCTTCCCTTAACAAGGATCAGTCGTTCCTGTCCCCTTTGCAGAAAAACAGCCCCAAAGCTGTGATTGTTCCCACCCCCATGTTTCAATGTAAAGTAGTGTTCTTGGAAAAGCAAATCACGGCATTCTTCTTCCTCCCACAAAACATGACGAGTTGAGTTTTTACCAAAAAGCTATTTTGTGTTTCAATCTGGACACGATATTCTCCCCAGTCCTCTTCTGGATCATCGTGTATGCTCTAGGGCACAACTCAGACGGCCTGCGACAGTTACTGGCGTAAGCAGGGGGGACCACAACCCTGGCACTGCCAGGATTTGAGTCCCTCTCGGCCTAGTGTTACTGATGGTAGCTTTGTTACTTTGGTCGGTAGCTTTCTGCAGGTCATCATCACGTCTCTCGAGTAGTTGCTGGGATTTTTGCTCACAGTTGATCATGTATCATTTTGAACCCCACGGATGAGATCTTGTGGGGGGCTCCGATATCGAGGGAGATTATGCAATGGTCTTGTATTCTTCCATTTTTCTTACAATTGCTCCCACAGTGTTGACTTATGTCACACCAAACTGATTGCCTATAGGCCTAATGCATGGAGAGTCCGTGACGCGTTTCCGTTAGTCTTTATACCGGCATTTCCAAGCTTCGGTCAGGGCATAGGCGAACTGTAAAGGAAAGTTCTGAAGTGCTGAGAATACAGAGATTACATTCGATAATGAGGAATAACGTTTTGCGATTTCAAAAAACAAGAACGAGAGGCATCAGGAACATTGTTCTAGTCCTGTTGAGTTCGGTGTCAGCAAGGTATAATGTCTCTGTGAGTTTTCATTTCATTTCCGGCTGGACGAGGGAGATCAGAAAGGAAATTCTGTCAACATCAAGAGGGATAAACATTCAAATCACCAAACACACCAAAAGGTCTGTAGTGTCCATTTCACTGATATGGACATGAACTGCAAATGAAAATTGAGTGAGCTTAGTCACAAGGGGAAATGAAAACTCTGCAGCCTGAACGCCAATTGTGACATGACTAGGCGAACTTGCCTGCCCTCTAAATCATTAGGAAAATAATTATAATACATATAAGTATTACATTAACTGTGAAAATTGTGCAATAGGCATTCATTTTATTCAATGAGAAATAATACACACATATGTTATTATATATATATATATTGCACATTGAAATGAATAAGCTATTGCAAACTATAATATATATATATATTATATTATATATATATAGTTGTTAGTATGTGTCTATATATACACGTGTGTATATATATGTATACATATATGTACCACATTAAAAGTATTACATATATATCTATATACATTACATACATACAACAACGTGTGAAATACCTGTATACCAAGTGTGTAAATTACGTGTTAATATACTCAATATTTTAAATCGTGTTAGTGCTATGCCACATGTGTATATGGTTCTTATATATGTGGTTGGTGGTCATTGTTGTTCTTTATTATTATTCTTTCTTTTCCTCTATTTATGTGTGTATTTGTCTATATTAGTCTCTCGTCTCTAACCCTTGTATTCTTGCACATCAGGAGACTGGCAGAAACGCAATTTGCGTTCAGATGTCAGTCCTGTGGTCATAGTCTGAATGACATAAAGTTCACTTTGACTTTGACTTGTTATTAGGATTATTAATAGTATTAAAATAAGATAAATCGCGTTTAAACGAATAAGTGGTTCAGTTGTCCGGCATTTTAAAAGGAAGTTAGTCTGCGGTATAAGAGATCGGGAAGGGACAACGTGCAGAGCATATTGTAGATTCACTCTTCCCAGCCTCGTGACCAGGTCTACAATTTTTCTTCTTTTTTTCCACCCCCTCATGGTGTCCTCGACAGCTCTTATGGTGGTGCGCATGATTGAGTTTGGAGTCTGATGTGTTGAGGCTGTGGACAGGTGTTCTTTTATACCAAGATACGAGGTCAAAAAACAGGTTGCCATGAATACAGGTACCGAGTGAGGACAGAAGAGCTTCTTAAAGGAGAAGTACAGGTCTGTGAGAGGCCAGAAATCTTGCTTGTTGTGGGTGACCAAACACTTATTTAACCACATGATTACCAATTTAAATTATTTAAAAAGTCCTACAATGTGACTTTCTGGATTTTTTTTCTCATTTGAAGTGTACCTGTGATGAAAATACAGACCTCTCTCATCCTTCTAAGTAGGAGAACTTGCACAATCAGATCGACGCTGACTCTAAATCAACTTTTATTGGCCCTTACTGTGTGTATGTATGTAATAATATTTGATGGGTGTATGATTACAGGTCCTCTCAAAAAATTAGATATTGGATGTAAAGTTATTCTTTTCGTAATGTAAATGATAAAAAATTAAAAACTTCAAAAAATTCATACATTCATACAGTGCACACCAACTTGAAATATTTCAAGTCTGTATGTTTTATAACTGATGATTTGCATACAGGCTCATGAAAACCCAAATTCTTTATCTCACAAATATTAGCATATCATGAAAAGGTTCTCTAAACGAGCTATTAACCTAATTATCTGAATCAACGAATTAACTCTAAACACCTGCAAAAGATTCCTGAGGCTTTTGAAAACTCCCAGCCTGATTCATTACTCAAAACCGCAATCATGGGTAAGACTGCCGACCTGACTGCTGTCCAGAAGGCCATCATTGACACCCTCAAGCAAGAGGGTAAGACACAGAAAGAAATGTCTGAACGAATAGGCTGTTCCCAGAGTGCTGTGTCAAGGCACCTCAGTGGGAAGTCTGTGGGAAGGAAAAAGTGTGGCAGAAAACGCTGCACAAACGAGAAGAGGTGACCGGACCCTGAGAAGGATTGTGGAGAAGAGCCGATTCCAGACCTTGGGGGACCTGCGGAAGCAGTGGACTGAGTCTGGAGTAGAAACATCCAGTGCCACCATGCACAGGCGTGTGCAGGAAATGGGCTACAGGTGCTGCATTCCCCAGGTCAAGCCACTTTTGAACCAGAAACAGTGGCAGAAGCGCCTGACCTGGGCTACAGAGAAGCAGCACTGGACTGTTGCTCAGTGGTCCAAAGTACTTTTTTCGGATGAAAGCAAATTTTGCATGTCATTCGAAAATCAAGGTGCCAGAGTCTGGAGGAAGACTGGGGAGAAGGAAATGCCAAAATGTCTGAAGTCCAGTGTCAAGTACCCACAGTCAGTGATGTTCTGGGGTGCCATGTCAGCTGCTGTGTTGGTCCACTATGTTTTATCAAAGGCAGGGTCAATGCATCTAGCTATCAGGAGATTTTGGAGCACTTCTGCTGAAGAGCTTTATGGAGATGAAGAGTTCATTTTTCAGCACGACCTGGCACCTGCTCACAGTTCCAAAACCACTGGTAAATGTTTACTTGACCATGGTATTACTTGACTCAAATAGGCTCTATGCACGCTTGTCTTCCTGCGGTTCTCTTAATACCGGCAGACTAACTTAGGGTTTTAAATGCCGGAAACACTGAACCACGTATCGTTTGAAAACACATTATTCTATTAGGAATAAACTATTAATAATCATAATAATCAAGTCAGAGTCAAGTGAACTTATTGGTCATTCAGACTAACAGCAGGGAACTGCTACATCTGAACGAAATTGGCGTTTCTCCAGTCTCCGAGTGCGAAGAAAACAAGTGTGTAGAGACGAGAGACTAAATATACAAATACACACATAAAATAGAGGAAAAAGAAAGAAATAATATAAAGATAACAACACACTGTAACAAAACACAATACGAAGAATACACATGCTGCATAAAGCACATATTTACAGCGATTAAAATATTGAGGTAATATCACGTGTATTTACACCACGTGGGTATACAGGTACATACACACTGTGTCTGTGTGTATGTATGTATGTGTGTATGTATGTGTGTATATATATAATATATATATATATATATTATATATAATATGTGTGTGTGTGTGTGTGTGTGTGTGTGTGTGTGTGTGTGTGTGTAGGTGTATATATATATATATATATATATATATATATATATATATATATATATGTGTGTGTGTGTGTGTGTGTGTAAATATATGTATACATATATACACATACACATAAATATATATATATAGTGCAATAGCATTCATTTCTATTCAATGTATATATATATATATATATATATATATATATACACACACACGCATATGTGTATATATATTGCACATTGAATAGAAATGAATGCTATTGCACAATTTTCACAGTACGAATCGCCTCATACATGACAGAACAATAAGCTTGATCCGGCGTTTATAACTCACTGTGTTTTCTCACAGAAATTTCGGATAAACGTGATTAAAATGAGATTTTGAATTAGTTTTACCTCGGTTAAAGCGACGGTATTTACGGTGAGAATGTAAAAGTCAACTTCATTCTCTCGTTCTCCTCACTGAGGACCGCAGTTTGTGCACGAGCGCTCTCGCTCACTCAAGGTTCCCGCCTCAAACCGGATCAACCAATCAGGGCAAAGATCACCTCATCATACTTTGAATGGAGGAATGAGCAACCTTTTTCTATGAAGAATATGAAGCTGACAAAATGTACACTAAAATGGCTGAATTAACCTTATAGGATGTGTTTTAGATGCAGTTTTCTGTGTTAAAGCTTGATGTTTCTGTGAGGACATGATGATTGATTGATTATAGAACACCAACCCTTCTCTGAAGTTTTATGAAGACTCGACTGCCATTAATGAATCACACAAGTATGTTTTTAAATTTGGACTTTACAGGGCCACAATTTTCCATGTTTAACCCTGATATTTCCTTGTCAGGGTCACAGGACAGATCATAAGGAACAGGTCTATGTGTGCCCTGGACAGCAGGGACCGGATTCACAAAAGCGTCTTAAGAAAGAAAATCTGAAATATGTGTTTTTCTATTCTTACGAAAATTGTTATGAAACATTTTTGTTCTTCAAATAATGTTAATGTTACAAATTATTTTATTTTCTTAAGAACAATTCTAAGAACAAGTGATATTGTTGAAAACAATATGTTCTTTAATGTTTTCTTAACTTTGCGATAGGCTCACACTTGTCTTAGGCTATAAGAGTTGTCAAGGTAAACATCTAAATTTACCAAACTTTAAACAGTTTAGAAATAATCACCATCATAGTTCTTTCTGCCGTCACCCCACAATTATCATATTTTGCAAGGAGGAATTTTTTCTCCACTGGCCATTCCTTCCACCATCATTTGTTATTCTTGTTTGCTAAAACTTTTTAGCAAACAGGAATTTTTCCTCCATTTTGGTGTCCTCAGAGTGGATTAAACTAAATAATAGAAATAACAGTAATTACAAATTCAAAATTTGTCACGCACTGTAATGTAAGCTGTAAAATGCAACATAGCCTACATAAGAAAGCAATGAGTATTTTAAAAGAAAATCAGAAGGAAATAATTAACGGAAATAGTTAAGAAGTTGTCAAATAGTAAAAATGTCTTAAGAAATCTTAATTATTTACTTTAGATATTCTTAAGATAATATTTGTGAACATCTTAAGTTTTTTCAGTTAAGAACATTCTTATGAACTTCTTAGTGTTTTACGAACATTCACAAGTTTTTTTCTTAAAACTTTTGTGAATCTGGTCCCAGGTTTCATCCTGCTGTAGAATTTTAAGATATACAGGTTTGCATTACCATAGGTACGTAGTAGTATAGGTCCGTTGCACATATTGTTTTATTTTAAACAACAATAATATGAATTAAAACACAAGATGACAGTGCAATACAGTAATTCTTATCTATTATAAAATTTGAAAGATCAATAATGAAAATGAACCCATTTTTGCCATACAACATTCAAGTAACAAGAAAAAAAGAACGGTTCTAAAAATTAATGTAATTGATTATCAGAGAGCTTTATAACAGAGCCCTTTTGAAAACACCTTTCCAACAGTGGGTAATGTTTAATTTGTAAACGTACATAATAAAAAAAACAAACAAACAAACAAAAAAAAACAATCATTTTATTTCATCAACACCATCAAATGTCTATACAGTACTTAAAACCCCAGTCCAGCTGGTGGCGGTAATGCTACGAATAACAGTACCCAAAAGCCACAAGAGGAAAAATGAGCTGCGACAATTTGTTGTCCTGTGCTTATGTGCTGTGCATGAATTTAAACCATTTTTTTTATTTACAAACGCAGTCGGATCTGATGAAGTTAAAGTAAAGGGTGAGAGTTGCGGGTGGACTTGTGTTTTCGTCCGTTCTTTCTAAGGTAAGTTCTACTGAACCTGATATCGTTCCATGTAGGAATTTGCGTTTGGAGGTCACGTGACTGATCCGCCATGTTGGCGTTTGAGTGTTTATTTACACCTGCAGAGGTGTGTGGTTTTGACTGAAACGAAGGAGGAAACCGTTATTTTCAACCTACTTACTTTACACTGCTTAAATATGCTGATCCACCTTCCAGTCTTACCTTCTGTATTTCTGTCACATTTGTTGAGTTTGGCTTAGAGTTTTGTTTACAATCCAAACTAAAATCCAAACTAGTAAACTCACTCAGAAACATATTCATTTTACTTTCAGCGCTGTATCTGTTTTGCCCGTTTTTGTTTGCCTTTGCTTTTGTCTGCCAGTGTTTTCAGCATAACCAAGCCAATATAGCCTGCGTTATTTCTTTAGGTACTTACACACTCCACACTCAAAACACCACGGTAAAGTTAGTTTGATTTTTAGATATTACGTTTTTCTGCGTTAAATAACGTTGAACGGGCTTATGGTAGCCGTAACGTTACATATTCTGGAGGCATACGATCACAGAGGAGAATGATGACACCTCTTCTTTTGCGGTTTTAAGGAGTTTTTACGTTTCCGTCTTTTTGTGTTAATAGGAAACAAGCAGAGCCGTTTCAATCAGAATCAAATGCATACGGTTCTACACCACGCCTACAAACTATGCACAATTAATTTTGTTGTCTCCGAAATTGTTTCTGTGTATTGTAAATATAATTTTTTCCCCCGTAACATTACTATACGGACAGTACAGGAAAAACGTGAATGGATTCCATAACCCCTGTGTCTATACAATCCCCTAGGGGGAAGTAATGGCACACGGCGTATTGATTTTTGGATTATGTACAGCATGTATTTTATTTAAATTATTAATACGTGAATATCAATAGGCAATTACAGCCTTATTACAAGAGGGCATAAGTCCAGCGGTTTACAGTGCATATGGGCAGCGAAAATGAGAAAGCCTTAAGATTTCTGGTACAAAAATAAATAATGATTCTTAATACCTTTAATAGTATGTCAGCCCACATTGCAAACAAAAACCACTGGCATAATAGCCAAAGTGAGGGGGCAGGTAATCATGCACACCCACTGGATTTCAATTTTATGTAAAAAATCAATTTTATATTACCATTTTTAATTGCTGTAATTTAATAGCATTTCAGCCACATGACATACCGGACTAAAAACCCACTGTGCATAAAGCACAGCTAAGGGGGCAGTAATCAGGCACACCCACTGGATTTTCAATTTTATGTAAATCAATTTTATAGTACATTTTTAATTGTTGTAATTTTAATAGCATTTCAGCCACATGACATACAGCTCTAACAACCACTGTGCATAGCACAGCTAGGGGCACAGCAATCATGCAACACCCACTGGATTTTCAATTTATGTAAATCATTTTATATAAAGTTTAATTGCTGTAATTAATAGCATTTCAGACACATGACACCATACAGGACTAAAAACCACTGTGCATAAGGCACAGATAGGGGGCAGTAATCATGCACACCAATGGATTTTCAATTTTATGGTGTAAAATAATTTTATATTACATTTTTAATTGTGTAATTTAATAGCATTTCAGGCCACATGACATACACTTCTAACAACCACTGTGAATAGCCACAGCTAGGGGGCAGAGAATCATGCACACCCACTGGATTGTCAATTTTAGTAAAATCAATTTTAATTACATTTTTAATGTTGTAATTTTAATGCATTTTCAGCCACAGGACATTCAGCATAAAAACCACTGTTGCATAGTACTCATGCACACCAACTGGATTTTCCAATGTTAGGTGAAATTAATTTTTATATTTTAATATTTAAGTGTTTAAGTTAATTTTGTTGTTGTCAAAATTGACTGAATTAACATGCAGTGCCCTATCCGGGTCTTGTTCATCACATGGCACCTCAGAGTTTCACTCGGTACCACGCCTGACCAATTTTCGTGGCGTAGGTAATTAAAAAACTGACTGAGTTATGATTTACTTTGGGCCCTTCAGGTCCTATGGAAAGAAAATTGCCCTTCTATAGGCAATAACACTTAATAAGACTTTGGATAACAGTAGTGTGAGTGCCATAGGCGGTAGTAATCACACTTCATAACTGTAATCGGAAACAATTGTGTGTTGCTGTTTGCAGCACACTATAATAACTGGAGAGGTGGGCATTTCCTGAAGAAAATCGAGGTTGGAATTGCCACTCTGCAATGCTGACTTTTAGTGTACTCATGACCCAAAGTTATTAAGTACCACAGGGTGCCCCAGGGACAAAGCCTGCCGAATTTCGTGGCCATAGGTCAATAACTGACTGAGGCACGGTATTGGCCCCCCAGGGGCCTCATTGCCCAGCCGGGGTCCAGATGTGTCCCATGGGCATCAACAGGTCACTCAGATTGCACCCAGGACCCCAAGCCTGCAGGGAATTTCTGGCCGTAGGTCAAAAAATGACGTTATGATTCATTAAATTTTGACCCATTCATTTCCTATGGGAAAAAATTTGGGACCGGAAGGAAAAGCCCTATACAAAGCACACCATTCCGACCAGACCGGACGGCAATGGCACTGGAACGGGGTCGATATCTCGAAAGCTGAGGCAGTTGGAAATCCGGACAAAAACGTGGATAAGAGAAGAAGAAAAATAAGAACCTTCGGATAACAATAGGGGTTGCCTATATAGGCACCACACTAATAGAATCTAGAAAGAACCAGTATGTTGGCTTTTTCCAAGCCACCTAATAACTAGAATGCATTATGGTGGAACTATAACAGTTGTCCCCAAACTTTGGTACCTGTGTTGGGGTTGGGGATTGTGTGCATATGTGCGTGTGTATGGTTGTGTGTGTATTTTTATGTCGCAGAAGACAACAGAATTGTGCTCGTGGTGACATCATCGATTGTAGTTTTAAAATCTGAATTTTGTCGTTATAATTTAAATATGAACATACGTCGGTGCAGCATTTATAAGGGAGGGAATTTCAATTTTTAAGATTAAATATATGGAAAAATGATAAATCAGATCAACTTCCAAAAACACAGTACACCAAACTAAGTAGGGGGCAAAAAAAGTTTAGTCAGCCACTGATTGTGCAACTTCTCTTGCTTAAAAAGATGAGAGGAGGTCTGTTTAATTTTCACCATAGGACACTTCAAATATGGAGAACAAATGAGAAAAGCAATCCAGGTAATCACATGTATATCTTTAAAGAATTTAAGTGCGAATCATGTGGAAAATAGTCTTTGGTCAATAACACAGTTCAACTCAATACTTAACTCACATAAACGTTGTTGGCAATGACAGAGGTCACGTTTCCTTGTAAGTCTTCACCAGGTTGGCCACACCTTGTAGCTGGTATTTTTTCCCCGTCCATGCCCATCTCCTCTAGGAGCAGTGATTGTTTTGGTTGACCTGGCAACACGGACTTTCAACTACCTCCAACCATTTTCGTGGGGTGAGGTTATGGAGACTGGCTTGGACATCCAGGACCTTCAAATGGTTTTACGGAGCCACTCCTTAGAGCGGTGTGTTGGGACATTTCATGCTGGAAAGGACCCAGCCACGTACCATATTCAAAGGCCCTCACTGATGGAGAGGTTTCTGGCGTTTAAAACCACAATACATGGTCCGTTCATTCTTCCTTAACACGGATCAGGTCTCCTGTCCCCTCTGCAGAAAAACAGGGCCCCAAAAAGCATGAGGGTTCCATCCCATGCTTCACAGGTTATGGTGTTTGCTCTTCCTCCCAAAACAACGAGTGTTGTTTTTACCAAAAACTTCTATTTTGGTTAATCTGACAACATTATATTCTCCCAATCCTCTTAGGATCATCCATATGCTCTCTGGCAAACTTCAGAGGGGGCATGGGACTGTACGGTTAAGGCAGGGGGACACGCCTGGCATGCAGGAATTTCTGAGTCCCTCTCGACATAGTGTGTTACTGATTGGGTAACCTTTGTTACTTTGTATCCCAGCTCTCTGCAGGTCATTCTCAGGTCCCTCCAGGTAGTTCTGGAATTTTTGCTCACCGTTCTCATGACATTGACCCCACAGGATTGAGATCTTGCGTCGTGGAGCCCCAGATCGAGGGGAGATTATCAATGGTCTTGTATGTTTTCCTTTTCTTACAGTTGGATACCACAGTGATTTTATTTAACACCAAAACATGCTTGCCCTTTGTAGATTCCACTTTCCCAGCCTGGTTGCAGGTGTAACTGGTGTCCTTTGACAGCTCTTTGGTGTTGGCCATGGTTGAGTTTGAGTTGACTGGTTGAGGATGTGGACAGGTGTCCTTATACAGATAACGAGGTTTCAAACAGGGCCCATTAATACAGGTAAACCAGTGATGAAGGACAGAAGGAGCTTCTTAAAGAAAGAAGTAAAGGTTCTGTGAGAGCCCAGAGATCTCCTGTTTGGGGTGGAACAAATACTTATTTCACCATGATTTACACTTAAATTCTTTAAAGATAATACAATGTGATTAACTGGATTTCTTTTCTCATTTTGTCTCTCATAGTTGAAGTGTACCTATGGTGAAAATTACAGACCTCTCTCATCTTTTTAAGCAAGAGAAGTTGCACAATCAGTGGCTGACTAAATACTTTTTTGCCCCACTACGTAGTGTGGTGTACTGTGTTTTGGAGTTGATCTGATTTATCATTTTTCATAGATTTAAGCTTAAAAATTGAAATTCTCCCTTATAAATGCACCGACGTAATGTTCAGATTTAAATTATAACTGACAAAATTCAGATTTTAACTACAATCGATGATGTCACCACAGAGCACAAATTCTGTTGTCTTCTGCTACATAAAAATACACACACACACCATACACACGCACATATGCACACAATCCCCACCCCAACACAGGTGACCAAAAGTTTGGGGACACTGTTATAGTTCCACCAGGAAATGCATATCTAGTTATTAGGTTGGCTTGAAAAAGCCAACATACTGTTCTTCTAGATCTTATTAGTGTGGTGCCTATATAGGCAACCACACTATTGTTATCCGAAGGTCTTATTTTTCTTCTTCTTCTTATTCCACGTTTTTGTCCGGATTTCAACTGCCTCAGCTTTCGAGATATCGACCCCGTTCCAGTGCCATTGCGTCCGGTCTGGTCGGGAATGGTGTGCTTGTATAGGGCTTTCCGGTCCCAAATTTTCCCATAGGAAATGAATGGGTCAAAATTTAATGAATCATAACTCGGTCAGTTTTTGACCTACGGCCACGAAATTCTGCAGGCTTGGTCCTGGGTGCAATCTGAGGTGACCTGTGATGCCCATGGGACCCATCTGGACCCCGGCTGGGCAATGAGGCCCCTGGGGGGCCAATGACCGTGACTCAGTCAGTTATTGACCTATGGCCACGAAATTCGGCAGGCTTGGTCCTGGGGGCACCCTGTGGTGACTTAATTAACTTTGGGTCCATGAGGTACACTAAAAGTCGGCCATTGCAGAGTGGCATTCACACTCGCATTTTCTTCAGGAAATGCACCTCTCTAGTTATTATTAGTGTGCTGCAACAGCAACACACAATTGTTCTTACAGTTATGAGTGTGATTACCTCTATGGCAATCACACTACTGTTATCCAAAAGTCTTATTAGTGTTATTGCCTATAGAGGCAATTTTCCCATAGGACATGAAAGGGCCCAAAGTTAACGAATCATAACTCAGTCAGTTTTTAACCTACGGCCACGAAAATGTCAGGCGCTTGGTATCCAGAGTGACTCTGAGGTGACATGTGATGAAAGCATGGCACCCTGATAGGGCACTGCATGGAAATTTCAGTCAATTTCGACAACAACAAAATAACATTAAACACTAAAAAATATTAAAGTAAAATTAATTTAAATAACATGAAAATCCAGTGGGTGTGCATGATGACTATGCACAGTGGTTTAGTGCTGAATGTCATGGTGGCTGAAAATGATTAAAATAACAACAATTAAAAAATGTAAATAAATTGATTTACATAAAATTGAAAAATCCAGTGGGTGTGCATGATTATGCCCCTAGCTGTGCGATGCACAGTGGTTTTTAGTCATGTATGTCATGTGGGCTGAAATTGCATAAAATTACAAACAATAACAATGTTTAATTATAAAAATTGATTTTACATAAAATTGAACAATCCAAGTGGGTGGGCATGATTACTGCCCACTAAGCTGTGCTATGCACAGTGGTGTTAGAAGCTTATGTCATGTGGCTGAAATGCTATTTAAAAATTACAACAATTTAAAAATGTAATATAAAATTGATTTTACATAAAATTGGAAATCAGTGGTGTGTGATGATTTACACTGCCCCCTAGCTGTGGTAATGCACAGTGGGGTTGTTTTTTAGTCCTGTATGTCATTGTGCTGAAATGCTATTAAAATTACAGCAATTAAAAATGTAATTAAAAGTATTGTACATTTAAAATTGAAATGAAATCCAGGGGTGTGCATGATTACTGCCCCCTGCTGGGTATGCACAGTGGTTGTTAGAGCTGTAGGTCATGTGCTGAAATGCTATGAAAATTACAAACAATTAAAAAGTAATATAAAATGATTGATTTTACATAAAATTGAAAAATCCAGTGGGTGTGCATGATTACTGCCCCCTAGCTGTGCATGCACAGTGGTTTTTAGTCCTGTATGTCATGTGGCTGAAAATGATATTAAAATTACAGCAATTAAAAAATGTTAATAATAAATTGATTTTACATAAAATTGAAAATCCAGTGGGTGTGCTGATTACTGCCCCCTAGCTGTGCTATGCACATGGTTGTTAGAGCTGATATTTTCAGTGGGTGTGAAATGCTATTAAAATTACAACAATTAAAACTGTAATAGAAAAATTGATTTTACATTAAAATTGAAATCCAGTGGGTTTTTTGGTTTGTGCATGATTACTGCCCCTAGCTGTGCTATGCAACAGGGTGTTAGAGTGTAGGTCATGTGGCGGAAAATGCTATTAAAATTACAGCAATTAAAAATGTATATAAAATTGATTGTACTAAAATTGAAAATCCAGGTGGGTGGCATGTTACTTGCCCCCATAGCTGTGCTATTTGCACCAGTGGTTGTAGAGCTGTATGTCATGTGGCTGCTGAGAAATGCTATAAAATTACAACAATTAAAAATGTAATATAAAAGTGAATTTTACATAAAATTGAAAATCCAGTGGGTGGGATGATTACGTGCCCCCTAGCTGTGCTATGCACAGTGGTTTTTGTCCTGTATGTCATGTGGCTGCTGCAAATTGCTATAAAATTACAACAATTAAAAATGTAATCAATAAAAATTGATTTACATAAAATTGAAAATCCAGTGGGTGTGCATGATTACTGCCCCCTAGCTGTGCTATGCACAGTGGTTGTTAGAGCTGTATGTCATGTGGCTGAAATGCTATTAAAATTACAGCAATTAAAAATGTAATATAAAATTGATTTTACATAAAATTGAAAATCCAGTGGGTGTGCATGATTACTGCCCCCTAGCTGTGCTATGCACAGTGGTTTTGTATGCAATGTGGCTGAAATACTATTAAAGGTATTAAAGAATAATAATTTATTTTGTACCAGAAATCTTAAGGCTGTATCATTTCTGCTGCCCAGATGCACTGTAAACAGCTGGACTTTATGCCTCTTGTAATAAGGCTGTATTGCTATTGATATTCAAGTAATTAATAATTAAATAAAATACATGCTGTACATAGATCCAAAATCAATACGCCGTGTGCCATTACTGCCCCCTAGGGGATGTGTATAGACACAGGGGTTATGGAGCCATTCACGGTTTTCCTGTACATGTCCGTATAGTAATGTTAACGGGGGAAAAATTATATTTAAATACACAGAAACAATTTCGGAGACAACAAATTAGTGTGCATAGTTGTAGGCGTGGTGTAGAAACGTATGCATTTGATTCTGATTGTAAACGTGCTCTGCTTTGTTCGCTATTAACACAAAAAGACGGAAACGTAAAAACTCATTAAAACCGCAAAAGAAGAGGTGTGCATCATTCTCTGTGATCGTACTGTCCAGAATATGTAAGTGTTTACTGGCTACCATAAGCCGTTCAAACGTTATTAACGCAGAAAAACGGAATATCGAAAATAAAACTAACTTTACCGTGGTACTCAAAACTAGTTTACTCAACGGCTAATTCTGTAGGAAAACCCACTTTCAGTTTGAATGAATAATAGACCACCATTGATCAACAGAAAATTAAAGTACAGGATGTCTTGTGTTCTGTTGTAAAAACTTTTATATTGTATTATTTTCAGGTTTGTTATGGAATCACAAGCAGTTCAGAATCCTGATCCGGATCACTTGGAGGTAAAGATTAGTGATATTTGGAACAATCTAATTCCATTTAGACTGTACTAATAATAAACTGCGTGTTGGTAGTGGTAGTGTACACTAACTGGCTATTTTTTAAAAGGTATACATTGCTAGTACTGGATTGGAACCCTTTTTACCTCCAGAAGTGCCTTAATTCTTATAAAAATAATAACTATAGACATATTGCTCTTACATCGGTGGTGATGAAGTGTCTGGAGAAGCTGGTTGCTTGCCATATAAAGACTTTTCTTCCCCCTGCACTTGATCCCTATCAGTTTGCCTGTAATCGTAGTATGGAGGACGCCATTGCTATTACTTTAGATTCTATGTTGTGCCACTTAGAATGCCCTGGAAATTATGTTAGGTTGCTTTTTATTGATTTTAGTTTGACTTTTAATACTATTATTCCTGACATTATGTTGAAAAAACTACTGAATGTAGAGTTACCTGTCTCTATTTGCTTAAAGATTTTTTTTCAAATAGATCGCAAGTACAGTGGGGCAAAAAAGTATTTAGTCAGTCACTGATTGTGCAAGTTCTCCGACTTAGAAAGATGAGAGAGGTCTGTAATTTTTCATCATAAGTACACTTCAACTATGAGAGACAAAATAAGAAAAAAAATCCAGGAAATTGCATTGTAGGATTTTTAAAGAATTGACTTGTAAATCATGGTGGTAAATAAGTATTTGGTCACCCACAAACAAGGAAGATTTCTGGCTCTCACAGACCTGTAACTCCTTCTTTAAGAAGCTCTTCTGTCCTCCACTCATTACCTGTATTAATGGCACCTGTTTGACCTCGTTATCTGTATAAAAGACACCTGTCCACAGCCTCAAACAGTCAGACTCCAAACTCAACCATGGCCAAGACCAAAGAGATGTTGAAAGACACCAGGAAGAAAATTGTAGACCTGCACGAGGCTGGGAAGAGTGAATCTACAATAGGCAATCAGGTTGGTGTGAATAAATCAACTGTGAGAGCAATTATAAGAAAATGGAAGACATACAAGACCATTGATAATCTCCCTCGATCTGGGGCTCCACGGAAGATCTCATCCTGTGGGGTCAAAATATGATCATGAGAACGGTGAGCAGAAATCCCAGACTACACACGGAGGGACCTGATGAGGTGAATGACCTGCCAGAGAGCTGGAACCAAAGTAACAAAGGCTACATCAGTAACACACACTACGCCAAGAGGACTCAGATCCTGCAGTTGCCAGGCGTGCCCCCCCTTTGCTTAAGCCAGTACTTGTCCAGGCCCGTTTTGAAGTTTTCCAGAGAGCATATGGATGATCTAGAAGAGGATTGGGAGAATATCATGTGGTCAGATGAAACCTACAATAGAACTTTTTGGTAAAAAAACCCAACTCGCCGTGTTTGGAGGAAGAAGAATTCCCGAGTTGTGCCATACCTACTGTGAAGCATAGGGATGAAAAAACCTCATGCTTTTGGGGCTGTTTTTCTGCAGAGGGGACAGGGACGACTGATCCGTTGTTAAGGGAAGAATGAACGGGACCATGTATTGTGAGATTTTAAGCCAGAACCCTTCTTCCATCAGTGAGAGCATTGAAGATGGAACGTGGCTGGGTCTTCCAGCATGACAATGATCCCAAACACACACCGCTCGGGCAACGAAGGAGTGGCTCATATAAAAAGCATTTCAAGGTCCTGGGTAGTGGCCTAGACCACGTCTCCAGACCTCAACCCCATAGAAAATTTGTGGAGGGAGTTGAAGGTCCCGGGTTGCCCCAAAAAAAAACAAACATCACTGCTCTAGAGGAGATCTGGCATGGAGGAATGGGCCAAAATACCAGCTACAGTGTGTGCCAACCTGGTGGAAGACTTTACAGGAAACATTTGACCTCTGTCATTTCGCCTACAATGGTTTATGTTACAAAGTATTGAGTTGAACCAAATTTTATATGACCAAATACTTATTTTCCACCATATTTACAATTAAATTCTTTAAAAATCTTACAATGTGATTTCCTGGATTTTTTTTTCTCAATTTGTCTCCCATAGCTGAAGTGTAGCTATGATGAAAATTACAGACCTCTCTCATCTTTGTAAGTAGGAGAACTTGCACAATCAGTCTGACTGACTGAGACTGACTAAATACTTTTTTGCCCCACTGTAGTTAAACTTGGTCCCCATCTTTCCATACCCCTTATACTCAGGACTGGCTCACCTCAGGGCTGTGTGCTGAGCCCTCTTCTTTTTACACTGCATATTTATGATTGTACTGCATGATTGTACTTATGACTGTACTGCACCATCTGCAAATATTTTCACCAAATTTGCAGATGATGCCACCGTGGCCGGATTAATCACAGATGGGGATGAATCGGCCTATAGAGAAGAAGTACAGAAAATGTCGTTGTGGTGTGTGGTAAATAATTTGTTATTAAATATAGCCAAAACTAAGGAGATTGTTATAGATTTTGGCAAATTTAAAGCGACTCATGCCTCTCTTTTTTATAGATGGGGTCTGTGTGGAGGGAATATTGTTTTTTAAATTTCTTGGGGTCCACATTTCGGACAGGCCTTCTTGGTCCACAAATACAGAGGCTGATATAAAGAAGGTCCAGCAGCGGCTATATTTTCTTAAAGCTTTAAAGAAACATAAATTGGATCAAAACTCTTGGTGACTTGCTATAATGCTGCCATTGAAAGTGTTTTAGCATATTGTATTAATGTGTGGTATCCAGGTTGTACTGATGCTGAAAAGAAGCGCCTACAAAGGATTATAAATTCTGTGCAGAAAATTGTTGTGTGCCTTCTGCCATCCTTGGCTGATATTGCCATTTCCCATTACCTTGGTCGACGTTCTTCCATTCTTAGAGATCCTTTTCATCCTGCTTTTCATGATGTTTGACTTTATGTCCTCCGTTAGACACTTCAGGTCGTTGAAAGCCCGAACTTCTGTACTTAGAAATGGTTAACTTTAATAGTTCATATCATCATCTTTATTTCGTTTGTTCAATAAATGGACATGTTATTAATTATATGGAATTAATGTGAAACGGTACACTTGGGTATGGGGAATATTACATTGGGGTATGTGCAATAGTATAACTGGGTCAGGAATAATTGTATTAATGTGTTGTCTATTTGTTGTTCTTATGTGTATTGTAATAAGTGTTGGTCTCATGCGGTGTTGTGTATGCACTCTGGGTTTTAGCTTTGTAATTGCATTATATGACATATATAATGACAATAAATCATTTGTGACTTGACTTTGACTCTGACTTCGACTTCATGGTATAGGTTCAGCAAGGTGCAAAGAATTTTTGGCCATATCGAACCATATTGGATAGTGACCTCATTGTCATGTCAAGAAACCAGTTTGTGTCACAGTGCATCATTCAGTCAGAAGATTATACACTATGGGCATAAAGGGATGCAGTCACTGGTACCATTTAGGGCTGGACAGTATAGCCAAAAATTTGTATCACGGTATTTTTAAGCTTTTTGCCGGTTTCATGATATATCATTGTATTTTTGTCTTGGGGGATTTTTAGGGATTCACCGAATGCCCCGTTAACAAAGATAGCTGGGGCTGCTGGCTTGTGCCTGGATCTGTGTTGTTGCTAGATTTAGCTTTAGCCTCTTTGACTTTGTTTGCTCTGTGAAACTCTGCATATTCAGCAGGGTGACGGCGTTATTACGATCCTTTTCGAAGTTGATCCTTCCCGGCTTATTTTCGCCATGTGTGTAATCCAAATAGCACGCTCTTAAGAGCTTCCATCTCAGAGATGTGATTTGTTCAAAATGAGTAACAAACCCCTTAGTAGTGGCCCTAGTTCCATCATCAGTAATGCGGTATTTAGGGAGACTATCTAGTTGACTAGCTAAGTTGCATTAAAAATGCAGCCAAAGTCTTCCTTTTGATCATGTCAGCAAACAAGCCCTTAAACGTGTCTCGAGTGCCTGAAACTTTGTTTTTTACTTTAATTATGACCTGACCTGAACTGAATTATGACTTAAAGTTAGTAAAAGCACTGTGCTGCTGTTCATGTGTGGTTGACCGGCCACAGAATCGGTTATAATGGAGGACCACACCTGAAATAGCCCAATCACACTAAAACCGGCCGATTTCCATTATATATGTATTTAATGGAAGGCTTTTGATTAAATACAGGGTGTTTTAAAGTCTTCGCCCCACAAAATTACACAAATAAGAATGCATGAAACTGTTGCCGAATGCAAACGGATTTTATGGTGCAATCTGCAATGTCTTAAAAACAGCTTAAAAGAGAGAAGTGCCCATTTTTAGCTGAAGTATTTTTGCTCAGGTAAGACATACCCCGAATTCTGTGAGTTAATCATTGCTCATAATCCATCTCCAGAGTTACTGCATCCATAATGTGGTTCTTCTTTTCATCACCGATATTCACTTTGTAATCCGTTTCTGTGTTCTGTTCTTTGATCTGATGGAGCCTTTCCCAGCTGTTAACAGACTATTTGTAGGCTGTGATGTATGTTATGCTACCTGGCTAGCGAGCTTTACCCAGCATGCTGTTCAGAGATGTAGGTCTACTCAGAGCTCAGCAGCGCTCGGAGCGGCGAAAAATATTATATAATTTGCTGCCTTTTTGTTATAACCTCGGTTGTAACGACTGGGTATTTGTATACTGTTACCTTTCTATCAGCTCGAACCAGTCTGGCCATTGTCCTCTGAACTCTGAACTCTGTCCATTGTCCTCTGAACAAGCCATTTTCAACCAAAGAACTGACCTCACTGAATATTTTCTCTTTCTTTGGACCGTTCTGTGTAAACCCTAGAGATGGCGCTGTGGGTGAAAATCCCAGTAAATCAGGACCAGCACCATGCCACATTCAAAGTCACTTAAATCACCTTTCTTCCCTGTTCTGATGGTCGATTGATTCATGTCAACATGACTAAATGCATCGAGTTGCTACCATGTGATTGGCTGATTAGATATTTGCATTGACGAGCCATTGAACAGGTGTACCTAATAAAGTGGCCCAGACCTTTGTGGACCTGGAAAGTCCTCTTTAAAGTTTGCTTTTCAGATTCACTTTAACAGGAGGGATTTTGGTTCGTTATGTTAAAACACCCCAAGAATAAAGAGCACAGTTTGCTTAATATAAAAGTAACACAGACTAAGATCTATCCTTAAGCGTATTCTTTCCCAAAAAATTAATAGTAGATAGTTGATATAATGAGTTTTGGTTTTACTTTGCTAAATAGGGATTATTGTTCTTTGTTCTTTTTAGAATGTGAAGACAGAGGTGGCTTTAGGTGAGGAGACATCAAGCTGTATGGGTTATGTGGACCAACAGAATGGAAGATTCCAGAAGATTTTTAAAAAGGAAGATGCTGAAGATGATCTCTGTAAGATAAATAATCTTCCAAAAATGGATGATTCTTTTCCATTTTGGCTCTAACTAGGTTTAATGACTATAAATCCACTAATCCTCTCATGTTATGATTGTAAATGACTGAACTGCAGGTGGAGGAACATCAGTCACCCCTGTGAACCAACAAAATGGAGAAATCCTGAAGATTACCATAAAAGAGGAAGAACCTGATAATGAAGACGACAATTATCTATGTAAGACACCGGCATAATCAGTTGTAACAAATTTAAATGTTTTATTACACACATTTTGCCCTTTTCCAGACTGTGAGGAGTGCAGAACCTTCTTCATCAACAAGTGTGAGGTTTATGGTCCAGCTCTCTTCATCTGTGATAGCCCCGTTCCCATGGGGGTCACAGATCGAGCCAGACAAACCCTTCCAACTGGTCTAGAGATTGGGGAGTCTGGTATTTCTGATGCAGGTCTGGGAGTTTTTAATAAGGGGGAGACGGTTCCAGTTGGTGCTCACTTCGGACCCTACGAGGGAGATCTGGTAGATAAAGAGGAAGCCATGAACAATTCATACTCCTGGGTGGTGAGATATAACAGGACTGTGGAAGGAATATTTTGATTTTGTTTGGTTTATAAACTGTATAAAATATAACTGTGTTTGCAGATATACAGGAGTGGGCAGCGTGAGGAATATATAGATGCCAAACGAGTGATGCATGCCAACTGGATGAGGTGAGGATATGGATATGGACGTTGATGTCTGCCAGTTGTTAAGTGTACTTTTTTTTTTGTCTTGCTCACGCTCTTTGTTCTATCAGGTATGTGAATTGTGCTCATAATGATGAAGAGAGAAATCTAGAGGTGTTACAGTATCGAGGAGGGATTCATTACCGCTGCTCCCGACCCATCCAGTCAGGACAGGAACTCTTGGTGTGGTATGGAGAGGATTATGCTAAAGGCAGTACATTCGACTACATCTGGAAGAAGAAGCGATCTGTTAAAGGTTCTGTCCAATCAGTTTTATGCCTGGTTTTTGACTTTAAATCGTGTCACATCAGACTATGGGCTTCAATCATAACAGTCGAGGAACAGAATTTCCCAATAACTGTTTATTATAAAGACAAAAATACACATATATCGCTTGGTAAGCTTTAATTTATTACAAAAGAAAGTTTATTTTAATTCAGTAAATAAACTGGGTTTTATAAGGCAGGTTGTTACTAAGATACACTATTCTACCAGCAGAAGAAAATCAGAGTGAGATCTTGGTGTTAGAACCAAAGTCTAGGATCCTGTTACAATTTTCGATTGATAATTGGAAATCTCTGAACTGTAATATGTTTGTTTTTTCTTGTTCGTACTCCAGAAATGAACGGTGCCCTGGTTCATGTCTTCTCCTGCCCCCAATGCCCGCTTTCCTACACCTCTCAAATTTACCTTGATAAGCACACGAGGAGGAGCCACAACGCGAAACGGGGTGAACTAAAATATCAGAATAATCAGCAAATTCCATCTGTTAGTCACCACTGCTCTGAGTGTGGGAAGTCTTTCACCCGCCTTAGTTACCTTCAGTCGCACCAGCGCATTCACACCGGGGAAAAGCCGTATCGGTGCTCGGAGTGTGGCAGGGGCTTTACGCGGCAAAGTTACCTTCAGTCACACCTGCGAATTCATACGGGAGAGAAACCGTACTGCTGCTCTGAGTGTGGCAAGAGCTTTTCGTACCACAGCAATCTCCAAATACACCAGCGCATTCACACCGGAGAGAAACCGTACCGGTGCTTGCACTGTGAGAAGAGTTTCACCCAGCAGAGTAACCTCCAGTCGCACCAGCGCACGCACACCGGAGAGAAACCGTACCAGTGCTCACAGTGTGGGCGAAGCTTCACATATCAGAATAACCTCGAGTTGCACCAGCGCATTCACGCGGGAGAGAAACCGTACCACTGCTCGGAATGCGGGAAGAGTTTCACCCAGCAGAGCACTCTTCAGTCGCACCGGCGCATCCACACGGGAGAGAAACCGTACCCGTGCTCGCAGTGTGGCAGGAGTTTCATCGACCGAGGGGCGCTCAGGATACACCAGCGCATTCACACTGGAGAGAAACCGTACCGCTGCTCGCAGTGCGAAAAGAGCTTCATGAGGCAGAGCCACCTGCAGTCGCACCGGCGCATTCACACCGGAGAGAAACCGTACCAGTGCTCGCAGTGCGGCAAGAACTTCAGCGAGAGAGGAAGCCTCGATCGACACCGCCGCATTCACACCGGAGAGAAACCCTACCACTGCTCGGAGTGTGGCAAGAGCTTCACGCGACAGAGTAACCTCCATCTCCACCAGCGCCTTCACACCGGAGAGAAACCGTACCAGTGCCTGCAGTGTGAACAGAGCTTTGATCAGCCAAAAATGTTCAAGAGACACGAGTGCAGGAACGCCGTCAGCCCGTGAAACTTCGTCAAGCAAAATGAGAGAAGGTCATGAGCACCTTCCCCAATGCATGGAGAGAAACTACAACCTCAAATCAGACTTGTAGCCAGTGTGAAGCTAAGATAATTCATGTTTTCTTTTCTGGTTAATAAACATCCTTTCCTGCATTTCAGGCCTGCAACACATTGCAAAAAAGTTGGGACCTTAATAAGCATTTACCACCTGTTTTGTAATGTGTGCAGAATGTGGTTTTACATTCTCTTGTTGTTGAAGATGTCGTCTTGGAGTTGTTCTAAAATCTCAGTGTGCACTTCTAAGAAGTGTAATTGACCTTTACCAAGGGCACCGACTCGACTCCATACTATGATGCAGCCTGGCTTTTGGACCTCTTTTCCCCTTTTTCATCCATTTCTTCCAATAAAGATCTGTTATACACAGCACAATCCCCGTTCCAACTGTGTGATGGTCCATCCCAGATGCCTCAGAGCCCAGAGAAGTTGACGCCACTTCCCTTCCCCATGTGGTTCTATCAGCTATTGATGAATGACGGTTCTTGATGCAATCCCGTCTGAGAGCGGAGATCACCCCTCTTCAGTTCCTCCAGATTCCTTGAATCGTTTAATTATATTATGCACTGTAGAGGGAGAAATATGGAAATTTCTTTCAATCTTTCTTTGAGGAACATTGTTTTTAAACATTTCAATCATTTTCTCAAACATTTGTTGACAAACCTGAGATCCTCTGATCATCTTTGCTCCTCAGAGACTATCACATCATTGTTTATTTTTTTTTATCTCATTACTAGCCCTAAATTGCTGCTGTCCCAACTTTTTTTTGAATGTTTTACAGGCCTGAAATGCAGGAATGGATGTTTATTAACCAGACAAAACATGAAATATCTAGGGTTCATGCTGTCTGCAATGCATGAAAATGCAAGGAAGACTGCATTTATTTTTTATTTGCATTTTCCATACCGTCCAAACATTTTCTGATTTGGGGTTGTAGGCTATATTCTTGGCTGAAAACACTTCCACATGTTTTTTTCTAGCCAGGCATACTCAAAACTATTTAAACAAATGATTTAATGCATCAATATAATGATAATTTTGCTCTAATTGGACTTTATACCAGAATTACGGAATCTCCTTTGAGGAGAATATAAAGCACTTCTGAACGTTGTCCTGCATAGGAGCTTTAATTACCAATATAAATCTTTATAACCACTGAACACAAGATCATCATATAATAAACTTTATTATTTATCTCCAGTCTGTTTCACTCATTTTACACCTACACATACTGACTGTGGATTTGCTCTTAATTAATTAACTGATTGAATTAACCTGCTATAAGAAAAACAAATCCATAAAATGCTTTTAAGCAAACAGAGAGTTACTTACCATGGTCTTGGACTGTTGTGGTGGCAACAGAACTTTTCATGAAAACTAATATAGACAAAATAGACTCTAACTGAACTAAAAACAACGACTATAAATGTTAAATGGAGCACAAACAAAAATATTAGCGATAACTTGTTCTAGTAATTTCATTGGAGTAGAAATTAATCCTGTCCTGTTGACATGCTAAACCATTAACGTTAAGTGATGCACTTAAACCGTTTTTTCAAAAAAATATTTGACAATATAGCTGGATTAAACTTGAAAAGGGTTTTTTCAAAGCAGATAAGTATTTGCATCCTGAAGATTTGGATCCTGATTTCCTAATCCAATTGACCTTTTATCCAGGATTAAATGCTTAAACTGGGGTTTTCAAAACTTGAAGCAGAAATCTAGGATAGCTTTAATAACATATAACGGGATCATTTTTATCCCACCTTGAGAGATGGATTAAAGTTTACTTTAGAAGAAGTTGAAGACGCACTTTTTACAGAAACGACCCCAAAATAAGCATGTTCTGCAAACCTGATTTAAAACTTGCTTCCAAAACCACAATTTAATCTTACATTGAGAAAAATTGGTGTTTTAAACATACTGTTCAGACTGCATTAAAATTCTGAATGAATTCATCATCGAATAATAAAGTAACAGAACGTAAAACACATTATTGTTCTGTTAAGTCACTCTTTGGAGTTCAAACAAATGTAAACATAAGTGTAAAAAAGGTGCTAACATATTTCAAAATCTTTGCAAAAGTAAGAAATACTTTGGGTTTGCTTTTTTTATAGAAAAACATTTTCCTCTTACTGAAAGTACATTTTAGAAGAAGAAAAAAAGTCAGTTGCAGCTCTTTAGTCTTCATCAGAAAAAACAATCCCAGCTTGTTTTCTTTGGATTTTAAGAAGGGAAACGTGTAAAATGTACTCCTGCTGGAGTGAGGTTAACTTTAACTCTTCAGCCAGGTGTATTAGTGCCTTTGCTCTTTCAGTTTCTGAAATTCTTAAGTGTGCAGTCGGGGGAAAAAAACTATTTTCTCTCTTGTGATCATTGTGGTTCCTTATTTATGGTTTTTCATTAACCAAAAAAATTATGGTCACCTGGACAAGTATTACCGTATTTTCCGGGCTATAAAGCGCACCGGGTTATAAGGCGCGATATCAATGATCGACTGCAAACGGATCTATTTCCATACATAAAGCGCACCGGGTTATAAGACGCATTAAATGAAACAAAACTCTTAAGTTCCCTCAGAAGCTCAGTTTGGTCTTTACCTGGCGCAGGGCGTCTTCTTGCTTCCTCCACTTCCGTACCATTGATTCATTAATGTTGAATTCTCTCCAGCTGCTCTATGTCCATGTTGTACTATCAGAAATGCACGTTGACTGTACAAAAACAGTCAACACAGTCCTCTAGACTGATAGCGGTGAGTTTGAAATCCGCTTCGAAAATAAATGAATGAATGCACGTACCCTGATGCTGAAGCACATACCGTATTACTCAGCGATGTTTCCTGACTACGGTGGTCATGAGCTTCGTAATCTACCAAGACCGTGCTAAAACATTTTGACAGATTTATGAGCGCCGTGTACCATCTACAATCGGTTCTAGGTCAGAAGGCTCAACCAGAATTAATTCATACATTAGGCGCACCGCATTTAAAGGTGCACTGTCGATTTTTTAGAAAATTAAAGGATTTTAAGTGCGCCTTATGGTCCGAAAAATACGGTAAAAGCACAAAAATCCAGATTTATTAATTGCTATACTGCCAAGATATTCAGTCTAAAAATGTACTGAAAAACTGGGAGAAAAATCTGTGAGGTGAGTTTGATCATGGATAGGAAATCAGGGAATTTGATTATCCAGACAATGTTATCAGGATTAAAAGCTTTGGAAAAACCTGCCCCAGGTGTTAAGAAATAATAAAATACTAATGTTAACTATCAGAAATGTCAAGTCAAGTCAGATTTATTTATATAGCGCTTTTTACAATGGAGCATTGTCTCAAAGCAACTTTACAGGTTTAGATTATCTCCTAATAACTACGTCCAATCTCAAATTGAGCAAGCCTAGGGCGACAGTGGCAAGGAAAAACTCCCTAGTTCTAGGAAGAAACCTTGGGAGGACCAAGACTCAAAAAGGGACCC
>JAJAGP010004054.1:0-57880 GCA_025084515.1 Ancistrus triradiatus | reverse complement strand
TCTATGAGCCCTGACCTAAATCCTACTGAGCATCTTTGGAAGGAGCTGAAACATGCCGTCTGGAAAAGGCCCCCTTCAGACCTGAGACAGCTGGAGCAGTTTGCTCATGAGGAGTGGGCCAAAGTACCTGCTGAGAGGTGCAGAAGTCTTACTGACAGATACAGGAATCATTTGATTGCAGTGATTGCCTCAAAAGGTTGTGCAACAAAATATTAAGTTATGGGTACCATCATTTCTGTCCAGGCCTGTTCCATGAGTTATTATTATTATTATTATTTTTAATTCTGTTGAAGCATGGTTGAAAAGCAATGTCTGACTTCCATTTGTTCATTTTCATAGACTTTTGTATTTATTATTACTTTTGTAAAAATAAAGATATCTCTGTTACCATTGTGGGTTTTTCTTTCATTAACTGAGGGGTACCAACAATTTTGTCCACGTGTGTATTTAGTAAGTATAATAAAGATTATGCACCATAATATAACTATATTTAGTACTTAAAATGCATGAAATATTGTGAACTATAATGTAGTTTTGTAATTACTAATTTATTGTAATGAAATAAAAGGCCCATTAGGACACTGAGGTAAGGAGTAATAGAATAGAGAGATTCTTTTCATTCTTTATTAGAGGAAGTGGTGTACAGGGATGTGGGAATGAAGCAGGGTTTACAGTTAAATGATGACAGCGGTAGGCAGAGTGGCAGCAGAGCATGGAAGCTCTTACACAGCAGCAGCAGTCATTTCTCTTTAGGCTTCAGTACATCACCTGTTCCTCCCTCAGCCTGCTCTAAAGCTCCAGCGTTTGGTCCAGTCCAGCCCAATTCTGTCCGTGCCCCATTTATCTTATCAGCTTTGTTCAGACCAGGCTTCATTTGTGACAACTACTGTTTTTTTTATCTGCTCAAAAAGCAAACATGGCTGCACAAATAAGCGCTGATAAGCTTTTTACACCTCGAACTGATAAACAAGCAGCTACATAAAAACCCTCAATTCAATTTAATCAACCTCTCATCAAATGTTTTCTCTCTCACAGTGCAATCAAATCTCAGGAATTGAATTACTTACAGTTTATAAAATGCTCTCATTTTAAACAATTTTACTAATTAAACATCGCAGATACACAATTAAAGCTTTAAACTCCAATACAGATCACTTAATAAATTATAAAGGGATTGATTATACAGTACTCCAAATGCTGCTCATAATTATAACATCTCTGATTTTTGTCTTAATGCTTTTAAATATATTTTACCTTACTTAAATTTGTGTGTATTTTCAACTAATAACTGATCAAGTCCCAAACACAATATGAACTGTTCTAGTTCGCCATATTAAAACGATGACGAACCACGTAAAATAAAAGAATACGTTTTTTAGGAATCCAAGTGCAGTTAGCTCCAGATGGAATAGGAGAACCAAAATATAAATAACCAAAAGAAGTGAAAATAAACCAATAAAGAAAACCCACGGCGTAAGCATACAGAGCCGCTATTCAGAAGTGCGCTTACGACGTGGCTCCACTGCACCAGCGGAGTAGTAGGTCTGCGCATGCATAAAGTGCAGGAACCCGTGCGGAGCTTCCGCGAAAGCGTGCCACAAAAAACTCAAATAAACGGCTGTTACGGGCACGGGGAACGAAGAGGACGAGACTCTAAAGGCTTGGCGTCCTCTTCAGAGTGCGATCGCGGAGGGAGAAAAAGAATCCCTCGTTCGCGAAGGAGGGGGGCGACGGCGTGAGAGGGAGAAAAGTGGAGCTGGGGCTCAAAGCAGCCAGGAGAAGCCCTGTGAAAATAAAACAAACACTGGCCCTACACTACTGCTAAGGCCCTAGATTACCGAGCAATCTCCTGATTGCTCCTGTCTGGAGATCATTGCACCTCCAGGCGTACCGTTGTCCCTAAATGCAAAATAAAAAAAGGTGAGGAAACACTGAATGGCGTTATAAGGCTTAAGCAGGGGGTGTGTAAAGGGCTCAAGTACAGAGCTGGGCGGCGCTAAATGCTCAGGTGCAAAGCTTACCTGCTCAGACACAGGGCTTCCGAGCGTGGCGTGCTCGGGTACAGAGCCAGTCGAGGTTGAATGCTCAGGAACGGTGCTTACTCTACCACAGATTTTTGCCTGTGGGCAAAAGAATGCCACATGGGGAGCGAGTGATGGGCGGACAATCGCAAAGGCCCTTCAACATGGGATGGATGGGTCACACAGAGAGATTAAACATTGGTCCCTCAGGATTAGGAGGAGATTGGCACCTATGGTAGCAGGGGTGGGGCGGCACTGGAGGGCTGGGATGAACCACCGGATCCATGACTCAGCCGTAGTCATAGGACGGCCCCCCATAAGCCAACCGGGACCCTGGTAACGAAACCCCCCGGCCGCGGCAGCTGGGGACCTACAAACTGGAGATCAAGGAGGTAACGCTGGGTCCTTTTACTGGTCGCACCATTCTGTTACGGTTCGCCATATTAAAACAATGACGAACCACGTAAAATAAAAGAATAAGGTTTTTAGGACCCAAGTGCAGTTAGCTCCAGATGGAATAGGAGAACCAAAATATAAATAATCAAAAGAAATTAAAGATACGGTGGAGCAAAAAGTATTTAGTCAGCCACTGATTGTGCAAGTTCTACAACTTAGAAAGATGAGAGAGGTCTGTAATTTATCATCATGGGTACACTTTAGCTTTGAGAGACAAAATGAGAAAAACAATTCAGGAAATCACATTGTAGGATTTTTAAAGAATTTAATTGTAAATTATGGTAGAAAATAAGTATTTGGTTAAAACAAAAGGTCAACTCATTACTTTGAAACATAACCTTTGTTGGCAATGGCAGAGGTCAAATGTTTCTGGCACTGCAGGATGCCTCTCGGCGTAGTGTGTTACTGATGGTAGCCTTTGTTACTTTGGTCGCAGCTCTCTGCAGGTCATTCATCAGGTCCCTCCATGTAGTTCTGGGATTTTTGCTCACCGTTGTCATGATCATTTTGACCCCTCGGGATGAAATCTTGTACAGAGCCGCTATACAGAACTGCGCTTATGACGTGGCTCCACTGCACCAGCGGCGTAGCAGGTCTGCATGTGCATAAAGCACAGGAACCCGTGCGGAGCATGCCTCAAAATAAACGGCCGTTAAGGTGCGACACGGACGCGAGACTCTAAAGGCTCAGCGTCCTCTTCAGAGTGCAATCGTGGAGGGAGAAAAAGAATAAAACAAACACAGGCCCTACACTACTGCTAAGGCCCTAGATTACCGAGCAATCTCCTGATTGCTCCCGACTGGAGATCATTGCACTTCCAGACGTACTGTTGTCCCTAAAAGCAAAATAAACAAAGGCCAGTGAACGGTGAATGCCGTTATAAGGCTTAAGCAGGGCGATCGCGTGTGTGGCATCGGGCTGCCATAGCATAGCAATGTGGTGCAATGGTGCGACACTGTGTCAGCCCAAAGATGCGTTTATAAAGGCTAGTGGCCAAAGCGTGACCCGTAATATGAACATTAAAAAAAAAAAAAATGCTGCCATTAATCTGTAATTAATTAAAACACTGCAAAATCTCCAATGAAATAGCCTTAAAGAAAACAGAAGTTACAGTTTGTTCATAAGATGTGCTACCATTATTTTTAAAGTGTTAAATCTTTCAGGTAAAGTTTCTTTTAGTTTGTAAAAGAACAAAGGAAGTGCTTTAATCTGAGGAGATCTATGTTAAGCCTTTATAACACACGCATAATTAATACAGATTAACCTGTATGAGTTAATGAGCTCATTTTAGGCTCAGGAGCTGATATTAAGTTTAATCCGGTTAAGTTTACACAGTTTAAAATTATACCAGGTTTTAAATAGGTGGGATTACTGGTTATAAATTAAATGGTAAATTATTAATTAAAGTCGGTGTATAATGTTAAAATAGATGATGTAATAAGATGTTATTGAACCCCACAGGAAAATCAGGGGAAACTCTGTGATTAATCGATTCTCTGACTCTCTGTTTGATTATCTGATTCATTGATTCTGTGAATGTATGACTCTCTGTTTCATTGATTATCTGACTCTCTGAGTATTTGATTCTCTGATTCATTTAATGTTTGACTATCTGTTTGATTCTGATTCAGTGATTCTGTGACTCTGGTATTTGATTCTCTGATTCATTAATTATTTAACTACCTGTTTGACTCTTATTCAGTGATTCTCTGACTTTCTGATTCTCTGAGTTTTTGATTCTCTGATTCTCTGATTGTTTGAGTCTCTGGTCCATTGATTCTGTCACTCTCTTAATTGCTTGACTATGATTCATTGATTCTTTGACTCTCTGGTTTTTTGATTCTCTGATTCATTGATTCTCTGATTCTTTGACTGTTTGATTCTCTGATGCATGGAAGTTTTGACTCTCTCTATTTTTATTTTTATTTTACTTTCTCAGTATTTGACTTTCTGATTCATTGATTTTCTGATTCTCTCACTGTTTGATTATCTAATTCATCAAGTTTTTGACTCTGATTCATTGAAATCAGAAAAAGCTGGGATGGTATGGAAAATACAAATTAAAAATCGCAGTGTTTGGTACATTTCCTTTGACTTTTATTTGATTGCAGACAGTATGAACCCAAGATGTTTCATGTTTCATTTCTTAATAAACATCCATTCCTGCATTTCAGTCCTGCAACACATTAAAACAAAGATTAAAACGTCACTGTGCAGAAAGAAGCCTCATGTTACCCGTGTCCAGAATCGGCATCAACTTTAACGCAGAAAAGTCCACTGAGATGGTAGAGCAACAGAATCTGCCTTCAGGACGACATCTTTTTGCATTTTTCAACAAGACAAATCAGAAACTAAACCACATGCTGCACACATTACAAAGGCATGGCCGTGGAAGGAGAGGGTACGGGTACTGGACTGGCCCCAGTACAGGATGGGTGGAGAATTTAGAAAGGAGAAAAGGGACGGCGACCCCGTTCTGTTCCACAGGTGTGATTAGAGGAGGAATGGAGCAGAATAACCTGAAACTCGGAATCACTCGTATCCTCGGTGTAAGAACTGCTTTAGTGTTGGCAGAAGGAACCCACAGCTTGAGACGTGAATCAGACCCAAAGCTAAGACCAAGCGGAAGTGGAACAAAAAGCAAAAATAGAAACCATTTGATATGAGAGCCTCCTCTGCTGCTGGTCAGTCCGTGTGTAAGGACGAGGGGTGTACCATTTCTCACCACTTTGTGAAATAAAGGTGTCAGTCAGAGAGGTGCTGTAACACCATCACACACCACCAAGCAACAACAACCTCCTCAGATCTGTTAGGACAGCAGACGGCTCTAATGGAAATCACTGAGGATTCTCAAACCTGAGTTCATTTTGGAGTTTGTTTTTCCATCAGAAGATCATCTGGAGGAGGCAAACGAGAGAAAGGTCTGCCTCATTTTCAGGTCAGTCCTCAGAAGATGGACTACAGACCCTGGAGGGAACCAGGGAACATCCTAGGAACCATAGATACATCACCAGATGATGGACTACAGAAGGTTTTTTAAGATTTGATGAACACCTGGCTCCTTCCACGCTTCCCTCAATCCAGATGGGACCAGTGGGCCCTCCTCAAAAACTAGACCATTTTCATCCTGACCTCTTCAGATGCTCAAAGGTCCATTACAGTCCACATTACTAAGGATTATGGACTAAAAGCAGACCTGCATGCTGTATGTTTTATATTTGTTATTCCCTGTGAAGATAATCACCATTATTAGAGCAGTACAAGACCGTGCGCGTTCGAATCCGTCTCTCTCTGCTCGGTATTAGACGCCGTTTCAGTTTCAGGAGCTGATTGATCAGGATAATAAGCCGTTAGCAGGCCCTGTGAGTGACAGTCGGACCAGCGCCGGGTGCTTAGTCTGCAGGAGGTATTTGCAGTGGATTACGCTGATGATGCACCTCGTTTGGGTAATGCGGCTGATTTTGCTCAGAAAGGCCTCGCCGGTGTCAGGAGGCATTAAGCGGTAAATCTGTGGCCGTGCGAGAGTGGCACGGCTTCACCCCGGGGGATGTATATGGGTGAGAGGTCGCCTGTTCGACTGTCTCACCCCTGGGATTTAAAAACTCTTCACAATTCAGGCTAATAAAGCTCTGAACAAACAGCAAGCAGGAACCACCGATAAGACTCTTAACTGGATAAATAACAAATCATTAAATCTGCATTAAATTCATCCTAATTTAAGGCTGTAATGCATTTATTAGAAGTATTTACACAGAGGATACGAGTGATTCAGTTTCATGTTATTCTGCTCCATTCTTCCCGTAATCACGTCTCAGGGTGCACTCACACTGAGCACGGTTGCCTGAACCGGGCCAGAGCACGAATGGGGAGGGGGGACAAACGCGCTCTGGCCCGCCCTCACACTAGCCTCACACAGAAACGCTCTGGCACGCCTTCGTCATCACCACGCACGCTCGCGCAGCACACTTCATGGTTGTACATATGATCGGGTAATCACATACGTTTATGCCGTTCTTAGCTTTCGTTTTGAGCGCGCTGTGCAGCTGCCTCCGTAAGCACCAGATGCCGAAAAATAGTTCATCATCAGTACATTTATTATAAGATGTATTAGGGCTGGGTGTCAGCGCGAACAAAACAAAACCAAAGAAAGGCACAGAAGTATGTTACGTACCCTCTCCTTCCACAACCGTGCCTTTGTAAGGTGTGCAGCATGTGGTTTTGCATCGTCTTGTTGAAAAATGCTAAAAGACGTCATCTTGAAGGCAGCTTATGTTGCTCTAAAATCTCAGGGGACTTTTCTGCAGGAGTGGAAATGACCTTTCCCAAGGGCCCTGACCCGACCCCATACCAAGACAGAGCCTGTCTTTTGGACTGGTTCCTCACAACAGTCTGGATGCTACTTTTATCATCTTTTTTTACCGGCAACGTCCATTTCTTTCTTTCAATCATTCATTCATTCATTCATTCATTTATTCATGCATGTTTTCTTTCTTTCTTTGTGTATTTCTTCCTTTCCTCCTTTCTTTGTTTTTACATAACTCAGTTACTTGCTACCTATCTATCTACCTATCTATCTTTTTTAATTATTTAAAAAAAAACCTAGAATGCTGTTTAGTCTTGTTGTTCTTTTTTGGTCTTTTATCAGCATTACTCCGTTTTAAGGATGGCTAAAGCTTGATGTTGCAGTATTATTTTCCTTTCCTTTTTCTTCCTCTTTTCTCTTTAGATGAACACCCACGCCCCTTTAGACACACCGTCCTGATTTGGTCCTGATTTTGTCCTGCACTGCATAAAATGCTTACACAGGAGATGAGTTGCCTGAAGTGTAACCTCTTCTAGGTTGCTGCATATTTTAACGATCCATTAGCAAGTCTATGAAGTCCATAAGCAGGGTGTTTCAGCGTCACTCTGCCGCCGGGCCTAATCACAGTCCGGCTTCGTTTCTGAACGTTCTCTTACCTGTCCATGCACCTGAGGGACTCGACTTCGTCTGAAAGCTGAATGTGGATGTGTTCTGGGTAATCTGGAACATCTGGATCCTCTTTGATGCTCACGTTGAGCCTTCAGAGACGTGCGAGATGTGATAAGGTATTATCATGCAGTGAGACGTTTCCTAAATCAGACATTCTGCTCTCAGTCGTGGACGTTTAAAGCGAGGCCCACGAGAGCCCCGCCGGTCGTGTTCCCATCATTACCGAGATCCAGCGTGGAAGCTTCGCCTCATCGGCTGACCTAACGCGGCTACACAGGACGGTACGAGCTTTGAAATGATAAATGCCGCGCACGTTCTGGCTTTAACCATCACAGAGGAGATAGATCAGACATGTGGATCCTTTAGCTTCTCATTAAATGAAATATTTGGAAATGATTCCTTGACTCTTTAACTGTTTGACTCTTACTCAATGATTCTCTGATTCTCTGATTCATTGATTTTTTGACTCTATTATTCATTGTTTGTTCAACTCTGTTTCAACTCTAATTCTTTGATTCATCGAATTTTTCACTTTTTGACTGTATGACTCTGTGACTCTGATTCATTGATTCTGTCACTATTTAACTGTGATTAATTCATTCTTTGACTCTGATTTTTTTGACCCTAAGATTCATTGTTTGTTCAACTCTCTGATTAATTGATTATCTCATTCTTTGACTGTTTGATTCTCTGATTCATTGATTTTCTTACTTTCTGATTCATCGATTCAATTTGGTCTGTTTTGACTGGTTCTCTGATTCTCTGACCGTTTGATTCTCTGATTCATTGATTCATTGATTTTCTTATCCCTGATTCATTGATTCTCTGACTCTTTGATTCTCTGATTCTTTCACTGTTTACTTCTTTGATTCATCAAATTTTTGACTCTCTGATTAACTGATTCTCTGACTCTTTGATTCTCTGATTCTTTCACTGTTTAATTCTCTGATTCATCAAACCTTTGACTCTCTGATTAATTTATTCTCTGAGTCATTGACTTGGTCTTGGTCGAAACAAGATTTCTTCCTAGTAATACCTTCGATGAGGAAAAAAAACAAATCGTTTACGTTTGGTAATTTAGCAGGTAAAACTTAAAAAAAACTACAACTTATTTGTTGCAGCCAGCTTGTTGTTTCTGAATTCATTCTTACGATCTCGTGGTTCCGACCCGGGGCTGCTAAACAGAAGTCACAGATTTGTCCCCAGACACGACTGAAATCGGAGCCTAGAGCTTAGCCCACAGCACCGGGGTGCTCATTTTCTCAGGGGTGAAGCGTAATGGAGGGAGAACACCGTGCGGCCCGTTCCCAATGCTCACTTCTGTGGTGATTTGTGTTCCTCGTGTTCCTCATGTTCCTCGGAGCGCAGATGGAGCAACACCGCAGGCCAAACCTGTACCGGTTTTAAAACGTTCCAGATAATTACGGGATTAGCTCGGAGGCATTTCCACCACGTCGCCTCACGCTGGTGCACAGGATGCGGTGTTTTTATGAAATGTCACTAATCAGTAAAGGTGTGGAAGCACATGGTTTAAATAATAACACTACTAATAACAGTGACGTCAGAAACAGCAGCTACTGCACGATAAAATTGTAGACTTTAATCGTGATGATTTATCAGCAACCGATACCACGACACAATCCCCGTCCCCACTGTGTGATGGTCCATCCCAGATGCCTCCGAGCCCACAGAAGCCGACGCCCCTTCTGGACATGGTTATAACATAAGGCTTCTTTTTAGCACAGTAACGTTTTAAGTGGTATCAGTGAATGTAACTCTGTATTGTAGAGCTTGATAAAGGTTTGATAAAGGAATCCCTTGCTTTAGAGGGCGATCTATATAAATCTCTTCCAGTCTTTCTTTGAAGAACATTGCTTTTAAACATTTCAATCATTTTCTTACACATTTGTTGATAAACTTTTTCTGATTTTGAGGTAAATCTGTAGATCCACAGCTCTAACTGACCAAACTGAGGGTGACAGTGGAAAGGAAAATCCCTAAATGTTTAAAAGAACCCTTGTTAAGACCAAAACTCAAAAAGACACTCAAACCTGCTTACAGCCTTGATGATAATATATAAGAATTAAACTAAATTATATAATTAATAAGTTTATAGTAATAGTTTAAATAAATGGGAGCTAAATCTAAAACTTAAAAGAGAGAATGTATTTAAAGAAAATATAATAAAAACCTTTGCTGCAGTAATGAACGACCCAATATCAAAATTTAATAGTGGTTGAACATATAGCACAATGATCATTTCAGGGCTCCAATTGAAAGTAAATATAATAAATAAATAAAATAACTAAAACGAGTCAAACACTTGGGCCAACATATTTATCACCTCCAAGTCTTCTATTTTCATACATATTAAGTTACATTTGGGAAGATTAAATGCAAAAAAAATGGCGAAATCAAAAAACGCCTATAATTTTTTGAGATTTATAATTTGTTGTGGATGCTGGTGGTGATTGAAACATTTCCCATGCTGCACATTTTCTGGTTTCAGCAGGACTTGTGAAGCTAAATAAAAAATTTGGAACAGATACAACAAAGTGTTCAAGAGTTACACAGGTTTTTATCAAGGGTCCTCATTCGTCTCAAAATTTGCCACAGCCTCTAAAAAGACAAATAAAAAGAAGCCTGTCACTATAATCAAGTGGTTGCAACGTTTTTTTAGTCTTCTGTAATAGAACAAAACACCAAATATTAGTCACAATTCAGTGTTATTTGGTTTGTAACTAAAGAAATCCAGCAGGAAAGGCCTCTCCATTTGTGCAGGGACGCATGGAGTGAGAGGATTAGCACCCATCCCCCCCCCCCGCCCTCTGTGTCTGTGGTGTGAGCGAGCTGGGGCTGGTCTCTTTCTGAGCCGTAGACTCTTAGCTATCCATTGGAGCACAAGTTTTGTCACTCAGCTCGCACACAGACCAGAGATTTGCATATATGTCTAGGGAATAGGCTGGCTGGTGAGGAAGGTGGGTCGTGCGGGTAAAACAGCTCGCGCCAATACCGCTACAGGCTCTTGAAGAACGAACCAACCGGGTGGGGGTAAAGACGTAGAAAAGGGGGATCGAGGGACATAAAGCAGCCTCGTTCAAGGGAAAAAATGTGTTTTGTGTAATGGAAACGGTCCAAAGAAGAGCTGTGCGTTTGAGGCTAATGGATTTTACGCACCCCACTAAACCATGGAAAAAAAGGACTTTACTGACGATTTATCGGCAATGTAACGGAATCATGGGGACTTGTTTAGACGGTAAGTGAATTTTTTCTATGATAAAAATAAAAAGTTATTTTACATCCTAAGTATGTTTTATAAGGCAAAATAGTTGTATGTTTTGCGCAAAACAAGATGGCGGACGTGTTTGGTAAACAAGTGTTTGGTACGTGATTTCGGGCGAATGGCTGCATGTAGACGGTTGAAAATCGGTATGCCTTGTTAAGACCAAAACTCAAAAAGACACTCAAACCTGCTTACAGCCTTGATGATAATATATAAGAATTAAACTAAATTATATAATTAATAAGTTTATAGTAATAGTTTAAATAAATGGGAGCTAAATCTAAAACTTAAAAGAGAGAATGTATTTAAAGAAAATATAATAAATAAAATAATATATAGACTATAATAAATGAAAGAGAATGCATGAATGATGAAGATTATAATAAAAGGAGACTATGAAACAATAGAATAAATATAATAAATAAATAAAATAACTAAACAGAGTCACCGTAGGCTCTCGAGTCCTCAGCGGGTAAGTTATCTCCATTTGCCCTTATTTCATAATATTTATTATTTTATTTATTATATATACTATTTTTCATATTCTCTATTTTATTATATTCTTCATAATATGTTCTCTCTTTAATTTTCAAGATTCTATGTTTTATTATGTTCCAATTCAGTTATTATATTCATTATTTTATTAAGTTTTCTATTTTAGTTTATATATTTAGAATCTGTGTTTTAAACTATTATTATAAACTTATGATTTACGTTATCTAAATTCGCTCTTACTTCGAACTAAGACCCTTTTTGAGTTTTGATCCTAATAAGGTTTTTTCCTTATAACATTTAGGTATTTTCCTTGCCACTGTTGCCCTAGGTTTGCTCAGTTAGAGCTGTGGATCTAGAGGTTTATAAAGAGACAAAGCTCCGTTATAAATGAGATACAGAAAAAAATCGGACTTGGCTTGGTTAATCGCAGATTAAAGTCTCTGGTATTACAACAAAAAATTATTTAGAGAACTTATATTTGTAATTGTTGGAATGTGCTTAGTTGTTGTTGTCACTTAGAGAACTTCAGTGTGTCATTTTTTTGACTGTAATTATAACATAGCCTCGATGTACCTACAGAATTGTAGAAGAATAAACAACCTTTAGTCATAGCTCCTTAGATTCAAGAATAAGAAAACAACGTATGTCCATGTTTGCCTTCAAAAATAGAAAACTGCACACTTATATTAAGCTATACAACATAAGACAACAGTATCTATAATAAATAAAATAATAAACATCAAATTAAATATAATAAAATAGAGAATATTAAACTATAAACTAAGACAATAGTGTGTATATATATAATAAATAAAATAAACATAATAATACATAAATAATACATAAAATAGAGAATATGAAACTATAGGATATTAGACAACAGTATATATAATAAATACAATAAATATAATGATAAATATAATAAAAGAGAGAATATTAAACTATAAACTATAAGACAATTATTATTATTATTCTTATTCTCTTTATTGGCTGTGCTGTTGGTGTTGCTTTATAATCGCTGTCGTTATAGCGTGATGGTTCCTGCGCCGGTGAGGAAGCAGGACTGGTGTTCTGGTTGGGTTTCCAGAGCTGTGTTGATGAGAAATGGGCTGTGAGCAGGAACGTGAGGCTTTTTTCTTTTCCCTTTCTTTTTTTTCTGGGAGCAGCAGCTGCATATGCATTAAAGATGACGGAGGCGAGCCGGAGCTGGATGTAGCTGTCACTCGGATGCTGTAGGCTCTCCGAACGCTGCTGGAACAGCGCGATAATCCGATTGAGAAGATTGCACAGACGTTTTCCTCTCAACCTTTCATTCAGCGTGAGATCACACGGCGCCGAAGCTCGACGACGTCCTGAAAACCTTCCAATCTTCCCTCTTCTCCCCGAGCGTTCATTATTCTCCCGCAGAAGACATGAAAGGTCAGGACAGAACTCCAATCAGAGCAGGGACTGTGGGCCTGAACTCACCAAATTATACATATAAATTAATACAATAACAATATCCTGTGCAGAACAAATAGAACCCATTCTGTTTAGGGACTGAACTCTAACCCTGCATTGCTCGGAAATAAAGCAGCAAGATGAAGCGTAAAACATGAAATCAATAACAGGAACGTATCGTCACAAAGCATTCACTGTTTTTATTATAATATAGGCATTATTTTATATTCAGTAAATTCCAACTGAATTAAGGGAGCATTTTCACTTTAAAAATATCTATACCACAGCTCTAACTGAGCAGACCTGTGGCAACAGAGGCAAGGAAAATCCCTAAATGTTATAAAGAAGAAACCTTGTTTAAATTAACAGAAGCTGAAATATAAAAATTAGAAGTGAGAAGATATTTAAAGAAAATATAATATATAAAATAAACTACAATAATATATAGACTGTAATAAATTAAATAGAATACAATATGATGAAGAGTATAATAAAATAGAAAATATAAAACAATAAAATACAAGATAACCGTATCTATAATAAAAAATATAAATATTATAATATAATAAATGATAGAATATTAAACTATAAAATATTAGACATGTCGTATGAAAAAGTTTGGGCACCCCTGATAATTGTCATGATTTTTCTTATAAATCATTGGTTTGTCCAGCTCAGCATTTCAGGTAAATATATCATATAGCAGATGAACACCGTGATATTTGAGAAGTGAAATTAAGTTTATAGGTTTTACAGAAAGTGTGCAGTAATTATTCAAACAAAATTAGGCAGGTGCATAAATTTGGGCACCCTTGTCATTTGAATACCTTTAGCACTAATTATTGGAACACAAAATATGTTTTGTAAGCTCACTGACCCTTGATCTACATACACAAGTGAGTCCAACTATGATAAAGGGTTAAGGTGGCCAATTGGAAGTTTTTCTCCTCTTTGCATCTTCTCTGAAGAGTGGCAATATGGGAGCCTCAAAACAACTCTCAAATGGCCTGAAAACAAAGGTTGTTCAACATCATGGTTCAGGGAAAGGGAAAAGCTCTCTCAGAGATTTCAGCTGTCAGTTTCCACTGTGAGGAACATAGTGAGGCAATGGAAGACCACAGGCACAGTTCTAGTTAAGGAACTCCCGAAGTGGCAGACCAAGAAAAATCTCAGATAGGCAGATGCAAAGGATGGTGAGAACAGTCATAGTCAAGCCACAGACCAGGTCCAAACACCTACAACCTCATCTTGCTGCAGATGGTGTCACTGTGCATCGTTCAACTATTCAGAGCAGTTTGCACAAGGAGAGGCTGTATGGGAGAGTAATGCAGAAGAAGCCTTTTCTGCAGACACGCCACAAACAGAGTCACTTGAGGTGTGCTACAGCACATTTGGACAATCCAGCTTCATTTTGGAATAAAGTGCAGTGTACTGATGAAACTAAAATGGAGTTATTTGGACATAACAATAAGCGATATGCATGGTGGAAAAAGAACACAGCATTCCCAAGACAAACACTTGCTACCCACAGTAAAATTTGGTGGTGGTTCCATCATGCTGTGGGGCTGTGTGGCCAGTGCAGGTACAGGCAATCTTGAGGGTCGCATGGATTCCAGTTAATATCAGCAGACTCTTGAGAACAATGTTCAAGAATCAGTGACAAAGTTGAACTTGCACCGAGGCCAACGACCCCAAACCCTGCTCAAAATCTACCAAGGCATTCATGCAGAGGAACCAGTACAACGTTCTGGAATGGCCATCTCAGTCCCCAGACATGAATATTACTGAAAATCTGTGTTGTGATTTAAAGTGGGCTGTCCATGCTCGGAAACCATCAAACCTGACTGAACTGGAGATGTTTTCTATAGAAGAATGGTCCAAAGCACCTTCAACCAGAACCCAGACTGAAAGCTGTAGGAAGCGTTTAGAGGCTGTTATTTCTACAAAAGGTGGATCTACTAGATATTGATGGAATTTTTCTGTTGGGGTGCCCAAATTTATGCACCTGCCTAATTTTGTTTGAATAATTACTGCACACTTTCTGTAAATCCTATAAACTTCATTTCACTTCTCAAATATCACTGTGTTCATCTGCTATATGATATATTTAACTCAAGTTGCTGATCTGAACAACCAATGATTTATAAACTAAAATCATGAAAATTATCAGGGGTGCCCAAACTTTTTCATAACGACTGTATCTATTATTAATTAATAATAATAATATAATAATAACTAATAATAAATAATAATAATAATAATATTATTATTATTATTATTATAGAGAATATTAAACTATAAAATATAAGACAATTGTGTATATATAATAAATAAAATAATAAATAACAATACTAAGGTAGAGAATATGAGTGAGTGTTATTTTAATCTTAAACTGTAGGATCTTCTATCCTGGTTATCTCTATTTGCACCAGATATTATAACAAAGAAATAAATGATTATGTACAGAAATTTTTTTTTTTTTTTTTTTTTTTGCATTAAGTTCTCTAGTAAAACAGATGGATATTTTATTTATTTATTTATTTATTTATTTATGTAAATAAGCTAGAAAAATCCGTACATATAGTTATGTCACATGCTGTCTTGACGTAAGAGAAATAAAGTGGATGAAATAAATGTGTGTAAGTGCACCGAGATTGGTTGGCACCCTATCTAATGTTGGTTCCTGCCTTGTGCCTTGTGCCTTGTGCTGCCAGCCCGTCCATAACCCAGTAGCTATATGCTTCCATTGTTAACTAACCTCATAAGAGTCTCTCTCTCTCTCTCTCTCTCTCTCTCTCTCTCTCTCTCTCTCACTCACACACACACACACACACACACACACACACACACACTTTGTATTTCAGTCACATTTGCTCCTGCTTTAATTCTCAGAGGTTCTTTGATCTTGCTTAATCAATTCCCATCATTTAGATTAATCCCCGGCTTTCTTAATTCACCAGAGTCTTGGGATAAAATGGAATTAGGAGGCTCTCTGCTTCACTCAAACGCCTCATTTCAGATTTATGACCCGTTAATGCTCGGGATCTGCTCAAATTAACCGAATATGCACTGAGGGTTGGATGGACTCAGGCGTTTGCACCTGATTTCGGGGTAATTACACTACGCTGTGCCCCGCTGTGCCAGGCTGAGGACGGGCAGCTACCAACTGGATTCTGAGAGTCGATCCCATAACCCCAATGTAAAATAAAGCATGTAATGATCCACTTTTATTACGTTCTGTTATTGTTTCTAAAAAAGTGCAGCACTAGAAGCATGGGATACGATATTAGGAATGGTCCTGGACACTGTGTTCTATATAATTCTATTTTGGTTATATATTATAATAATATACTATGGTTAATGTTCAATAATGTGCTGTCGGGAGAAATTAAGACTTCCTGTTAACTCCTATCAGTTTGTTCAGATGTGTTTTTCTTTCTTACTATGCCTTACTTATTTTCATTCCTTATTTCTTATGGGGACGGCGTCCCTTTTCTCATTTCCCTTAAAGGCAGCTTATGTTACTCTAAATTGTGTGAGTGTACATTTCTGCAGAAGTGTAAATGGCTTTTACCAAGGGCCCTGACCCGCCCCCATACCATGACAGTATTAGAAGTTCCACGGACTGACACTAGAGGGCGGTGATGGCATGGTAAACGTTCTGAGATTACGCATGCATTTAGCACGCATGCACTGTTTAGAATTGGTGCTGATTACATTTGACTCGAATCACCTGCTCTGTGAGTGTCACGCCCAGCTCCAGCGCGCGCCGCCAAATGCTTGAACCTATCGGGAAGCCCCGCGTTCAGATTACTGATCACTTACAGCTGCGAGGCTTCCCATATAAGCGGGCGCGCTCAGAGCTGTGGCGCGGATTATTGAGGTTTCGTCCGGCTGCCCTACCTGTCGCGTCCTTACGCGCCGCCCTCGTCCGCTCTCCGGGAGCTTCTCGTCTTCCTCGCCTCGGCCTCCTATGCCGCTCGCGCCCCACTTCACCTCGCTTCGCCTCGCCCCGCCGAGGCTATCGCGCTTCGACGCGCTCCTCCCGCATCCTACCGCTCCACTAAGACGCAAGTATCGCTCCGTCCTTTCGCTTCCTTGTTTTCGTTTGTCACCACCTGTTTTGCGCACCAGCGTAGTCTGTTGTCCACCCGTTTTCGACCCTCGCCTTAGTTCGCTGTGTTTACTTCTGTTGTTGATCAATAAATCCTATCGTTTGAACTCTGCGTTCGTCTCCTCGTTCCTCTCGCCCCTGCTTCCCAGGCTCGGACGTTACAGAATAATCCGCCACTATGGAGACGGCAGGTTCTTTTGATGTTTCGTTTTTTCTCGGCCGTTTTAACGGTGATCCTGCCTCCTGCCGGCCGTTCGTGGAACGGTGCGAGCAGTGTTTCAATCTTTTCCCCTTTGATTTGGAGTATGAAAAGCTGTCATTGGTGGTCCTTCACCTAACTGGCGAGGCCTTGACATGGGCTGCTCAGCTGTGGCCGATGCTCAGGGCTGGAACCGTGGGGGAGCTCTTAGAATTGCTGGAGTTCGCTTTTGGCTCCCCACGAGGTGTCCCGGGCATCGAAGCCACAGGTTCGGAAACCGTTCGCCCTGTCTGGCTGGCTCTGGTTGGTCAAATGCTGGATCCCCAGCTCACCACCAGCCGAACCAGTGTCATCAAACGCCGGCAGAAACATCGAATGTCCGGTAACACGGTTGCACAGTTAGCGCCGCCGATTCCGGCACCACGCACATTGGAGAAACAGACAGTCGCGTCACCCCCGGTCGTGCCTACACCTGCACCACGGACCTCTCCGACACAGTCAGTCACGTCACCTCCGGTCGTGCCTACACCTGCACCACGGACCTTTCCGACACGGACAGCCGCGTCACTCTCGCTCGTGCCCACTCCCGCGTCTCGGACGTTTGTACCAGTGACTGTGTCCAGGTCGTCAGTAGTGCCAGTGGCTGCCCCCAGGGCATCTGCAGTTCCAGTGGCTGCCCCCAGGACGTCTGCAGTACCAGTGGCTGCCTCCAGGGCGTCTGCAGTCCCAGTGGTTGTCGCATCCTCGACAGAGGCCTTCCCTGAGGGACCGCATTCCTCGACAGAGACCCGTCAGGCCAGGAAATGTCTCCTCCAGGGAGATCCATCCCGTCCACGGCTCTGCTCTCCAGCATTCCGCCCACGGCTCTGCTCTCCAGCCTTCCGCCCACGGCTCTGCTCTTCAGACATTCCGCCCACGGCTCTGCTCTCCAGCATCCCGTTCCACAGCTCTGCTCTCAAGCATCCCGTCGTCGACTCTGCTCTCAAGCAATCCCGTCGTCGACTCTGCTCTCAAGCATCCCGTCGTCGACTCTGCTCTCAAGCATCACGTCGTCGACTCTGCTCTCAGCATTCACGTCGTCGACTCTGCTCTCAAGCATCACGTCGTCGACTTCTGCTCTCAAGCATCACGTCGTCGACTTGCTCTCAAGCATCACGTCGTCGACTCTGCTCTCAAGCATCACGTCGTCGACCTCTGCTCTCAAGCATCTCGCGTCGTCTCTCTGCTCTCAAAGCATCACGTTGTCGACTCTGCTCTATCAAGCGTCACCTCGTCGACTCTGCTCGCCAGCCGCCTGACTGCTGGCGGTCTCCTCCGGAGTCGCCGCAACGGCACGGCGTCCCCATGAGGTGACAATGCGATGCACCTGGGGGTTTCCCTTTTTGGGTTGGAGTCCTAGCTCTGACTCGGGACTCCGTGGGGGGGGGGCTCTGTCAACGCCCAGCTCCAGCGCGCGTCGCCAAATGCTTGAAACCTATGAGAAGCCCCGCGTTCAGATTACTGATCACTTACAGCTGCGAGGCTTCCCATATAAGCGGGCCGCGCTTATAAAGCCACTTATTTCCTCACTTTTTTACACAGCTAAGTAAGCTCAGTTGATAGAGATCATTGGGCCTCCCACACCTTATAACGATCCGGTGTTTAAACCCCTTTCATCATTATTTTCTTTTATTTTTCTCTTTCATTTTTCACTCACACTTCACTCCCATAGGTACATCTATATACATACTGTTACAGTTCGCCATATTAAACGAAGGCAAACCGTGAAAACAAAAGAATAACATGTTATTCAAAAGGAAGTGTCCTTTTAAACATGCAATCGCGTGGGAAATGTTTAACCCCTGATAGCACAGGCTGCTCAGGGGTGGAGCTTGACCCAATGAGGCCAAAGAGAAAGGTCGGCTCAAGTCGCCTGACTGGGCGGACAGACGCCAATGACCTTGTCACCGTAGCCAAGAGTGATAGTGTTTGTGGCGCGGGGATCGGTGCAAACGTCCGTGTTTCCAGGGGTTGGTGGAAGCAACCGGTGCACAAAAGGCTTGAATACGGAGCTAATATGCTCAGGTACGGAGCTTGGCAGCATTAACTGCTCAGTTGCAGAGCTAATGGGCATGGCGAGCTCACGTACGGAGCTGGGTGGCGCCAGCTGCTCAGTTGCGAAGCTAATGGGTGCAGCATGCTCAGGTATGGAGCAACGGGGTGCAGCCTGCTCAGGTACATAGCTACGGGGCTCAGTGTCCTCAGATACGGAGTTACGGGGGGGGAACCGTGCTCAGGAACAAAAGCTTAGTGACACGGCGTGCTCAAGTACAGAGCTAGATGGCGCTAAATGATCAGGTACGGAGCTACAGGGCACGCCATCCTCAGATACGGAGCTTAGGGGCATGGCATGCTCAGGTACGGAGCTAAGCTGAGCTAAATGCTCAGGTACGGAGCATACGAGTGCAGTGTCCTCAGGTACGGAGCTAGCCGGTACTAAATGCTCAGGTACGTAGCTTGCTTGCTCAGGTACTATGGAGCTAGTCCGCACTAAATGCTCAAGTATGGAGCTATAGCGCGCAGCGTGTTCAGATACAGAGCTCCATACTTGAGCATTTAGTGCGGCCTATGGAGCTAAGCGGTACTAAATGCTCAGGTATGGAGCTTGGGGACACGCCGTTCTCAGGTACGGAGATTTGGGGTGCGGCGTGCTCATGTATGGAGCTAGGCAGCACTAAATGCTCAGGTACGGAGCTTGGGGACACGGCGTTCTCCGGTATGGAGCTAAACAGTGCTAAATGTTCAGGTATGGAGGGAGTTTATTTGCTCAGGTACCGAGCTTACTTGCTCAGGTACGGAGCTTACGGAGTTACGGGGCACTAACTGCTCAGGTATGGAGCTCACATGCTCAGGTATGGAGCTTGGGGGCACGGCGTGCTCAGGTACGGAGCTTAGGGGTGCGGTGTGCTCATATATGGAGCTAGGCGGCACTAAATGCTCAGGTACGGAGCTTGGGGACACGGCGTTCTCCGGTATGGAGCTAAACAGTGCTAAATGCTCAGGTATGGAGTTTACTTGCTCAGGTACCGAGCTTACTTGCTCAGGTACGGAGCTAGGTGGCACTAAATGCTTAGGTATGGAGCCACAGGGTGCAGCATGCTCGGGTATGGAGCTACAGGGTGCAGTGTGCTCAGGTACGGAGCTTAGAGGCACGACGTGCTCAAGTATGAACTAGGCGGCGCTAAATGCTCAGGTATGGAGCTCACATGCTCAGGTACGCACTGTGGAGGCACAGCGTGCTCAGGTACGTAGCTTAGGGGCTCGGCGTCCTCAGGTATGAACTAGGCGGCGCTAAATGCTTATGTACGGAGCTACGGGGCACTAACTGCTAGGTATGGAGCTCACATGCTCAGGTACGGAGCTTAGGGGGGCGGCGTCCTCAGGTATGGAGCTAGACAGTGCTAAATGCTCAGGTACGGAGCTTTCTTGCGACAAGCAGGGCTGTGATAACCAATGCTGCGACTCTCACGTCGAATGCCCTATCGCCGCCATGAGGGATCAACGGTGGCCTCTAGCGGCCAAAGCGTGACACCTAATACATACACACATATTCTCATTTATATCTGTGTGCATATACATGTGTATATGTGGTTCCTGCACTTGGGTCCTAAAACCCCTTGTTCCTAGGTAAACTGTAACAGACAGACTCGGCCTTTTGGACTGATAACAGTCTGGATGGTTACTTTATCCTTTGGTCCGGAGCACACAGCGTCTGTTTCTTGAGTTCTTTCTTTTTTTCTTTGCTTTTTTCCCCTTTTTTCTTTTTACAACTAATTTATTTATTACTGAATTTCTGCATCTCTTTCTTTTTTTCTTTCTTTTTTTCATTCTTTCTTTATTTGATTCTCATAACCAGTGTTCATTTCATTGACTAATGATTTTCGTCATAGTTTTTGTTGAAATGACCCTTTTTATCTAACAAAAACGAGATGATGACTAAATTAAAATGGATGAAAAATGACTAAAACTTGGACGAAATGAATTGACACTTTTGTCAACGAATAAAAATGAGAGCTCCTATTTTACCGTCGTAGAACGCTGCAAACGCACTCTAAGCTCATGATGTTCAAGCCAATATTTTAGCGAATAAAGTAGGGATGAAAATATGTTTCCAGTTTGCGATGTGGATATATTTCACTTTGTCTAAAAAGTGTTCATATTATATTTAAGGAGTATTCGGGTAACATAACTCAGTTTTATACTGTAATAATGAATAAATGCATATAGAGCATGCACATATATCCAATCATCTGATCTTATATGTTTAATAAAGCTTATTATATATCATTTATTCCAACTTGATTCTACAACATCTCATGAGTGTCCACAGCGAGTCTGAAGCAGATCTGTGGTGGAAATTGATTCTAACCACATTAATGCGTACTATTATTATCAGTGCATGCATGTAGATGTTTCATTTCGCCAAGTGTGTATAATGGCTTAAACAATTCAAGGGAAATGTTAAAAAAAGCATTTACGTATTGCTACCTTTACATGGCATATTTTAGCTGAATCTACTGTAGATTTAGTCAACTATAATCTTATTATAATTAGTCGACTAAAACTAGACTAAAACTAAAAGCAATTCAGATTCAGACTAAATTATGACTAAAACTAAATCAAAATTTGCTGTCAAAATTAACACTGCTCATAACTCATTTATTTACTACTCCATTCCTGCCACTCTTTCTTTCTTTCTTTCTTTTTTTTCTTTCCTTTAATTTCTTAAATCATTCATTTATTACTTCATTTCAACATGTCATTGTTTGCTTCTTTGTTTCTTACTTACTTTATTTTTATTTTTTGATAACTCATTTAGTTGCTACTCCATTTCTGCCTCTCTTAATTTCTCTTTCTTTTGTTCTTTCCACAACATTATTTACTATCCATTAACCATTATTTATTATACAATTTCTGCAAAAGCTTTCTTTCTTTTTTACATAATTAATTTATTTATTACTCTCTTTGCTTGCTTATTTTTTTGATAACTTAAGTATTTATTACTTAATTTTCCTTTTTCTATCTATCTATCTATCTATCTATCTATCTATCTATCTATCTATTTATCTATCTATCTATCTTTCTTTCTTTCTTTTTTTATTTCTTTTTCATTTCTTCCTAAAAAAGCTCTGTGATACTGATGGGTCTGAGCACAATCCCCGTCCCCACTGTATGATGGTCCATCCCAGATGCCTCCGAGCCCAGAGAAGCCGACGCCCCTTCTGGACATAGTTATAACATACGGCTTCTTCTTTGCACAGTAACGTTTTAAGTGGCATTTGTGAATGTAACTCTGTATTGTAGAGCTTGATAAAGGAATCCCATTTTTTTTGCACAGTAACGTTTTGTTCTGTAGCCATTTCCAGAAAGAAGGCAGAAAGATGAACAGCTGTAGCTGGGACGAGTCGATACGTTAATTTCGATGGATATGGCGAGTTCGGAGAAGTTTAAAGCTGTGTGGAACCTTGCTGTTATCGGTGGTGGAGTTTCAGTTTCCACACCGTTATGTCATTATGGACTCAGCAGTCCCACTAAAGTAGATGTAGCTTTGCTTTCTTGCAATGTTTTATAAAATAAATCCTTTTTTTTTCATGGCTGTTTCGTTGAGTCTGAGGAATGCGCTATAATCAACGAATCACCCCTCTTCAGTTTAGGATGTTGCCCTTACCCTTTACTGACTGAAGTTCCTCCAGATTCTTTGAGTTATTTTTCTTTCTTTCTTTGTTTCTTTCTTTGTTTCTTTCTTTGTTTCTTTCTTTCTTTGTTTCATTCTTTCTTTCATTCTTTCATTCTTTCTTTCCTTTAATATAGGTGGTGCTATATCATTGAATTTCCCACACTGAGCTGCTGAGATCTCATATCATTCCCAGCGTTTGGTTTTATCTGAGCTGATTATTTTTTCCTGTAATAAAGTTGATCTTAGTTAATTGCTTATACGTTTGCTTTATATTAGACAGAATCTCTGGTGAGAGAAACAATATGTAAAGTTTATCCTCATCCTCTAACGTCAGCTCTTCATTAAAACCCTCACCCCTTTATCAAATTCTGCTCTTAAATAAGGTCTTAATTGGGAATACTGTAATGAGGTAATGAAGCTTACATTAGACGAGCTTTATCGTGATTCTCATTAGCTGTGGCGATGCGGTGATGAGTTTTGGATGGGATGAGCTTCCAGATCTGCTCTCCCGGCCCGTCTAAAGCTCAGAGGACATTTCCTGATGATCAGATCGGAGCTAGAGCTGCAGGAGGAAATGGAGCATCAGGGAATCTCTCGGGTCTCTATGTTTAATGCGACCGGGGAAAAACGAGGCGAGGCCGGGAGACGCTGGAAGGATTCGGGACAAACAAGTGATCTGTAAACATCACTCTGTGGGTTTATAACAGAAACAGAGCTTCATGTTTCCTTGGGAATGAAATAACCGACATATCGATCAACATGACGAACGACAGACATCAGGTTTAATTAATTACCTCACAGACGTTTCAGAAAATTATAAATAGGGATATTAATGTGTTTAACCGACCGAACCAGCTATTAATGAATATAAAGGTGCACTTATGATGATTTTCTTTTTATGTTATTTATGGGCCCAAATAGGAAAAAGTTGGCATTTTTTCTGGTAATATAACAGTCCATTTCTTTAAAAAAAAGATCTGTGATACTGATGGGTCTGAGCTAGGGCTGCAACTAACGATTATTTTAATAATCGATTAATCTGTAATCTGCAAACACTACATACAAACTCATTCACGCTTTTTTTGTTAGCATGTCAACATGCTCGTGGCTAAAGCTGGCTCTCTTTTTAGAGACTATATTTCCTGCCACAGAAGATAAACGCTCAGACAGTGTTGAAGTAGCAGGAATGCATAAATAGGACTTGGCTAGCCTGGCCAATATAGGATATCTGTCTCTTAACTCCATAACTGTCATTATCCAGCTAACAAGCATCAACTGTGCTATTCCGGTTCGCATAGTGTGAGTGCGCCGTTACGTTTCCTCACTTCAAAACGGAACAAACTTGGGATATTGTTGTGACTTGCGCTGTTGCTGAGCTCCCTTCATCCTCATCGGTGACTGCAACATGTTTTCTAGTGATGTGTCGGTTGCGACCGATCGGCTCTAAGAGCCGGCTCTTTGACATGAATGACAGGAGCCGGTTCCTGATTGTGAGCCGGTTTATATATTTTTTTATTTATTGTACATTCCGACACATTGCTGCTTATCGCACTTCTGGTTAGATGCTAAACTACATGTCGTTGCGTTGTACTTGTACGCGTGTAATGACAAGAAAGATGACAATAAAGTTGAATCTAATCTAATTAATCTAATATATATATAATATATATATATATAATATAATATATATATATATATATTATAATATATATATATATATATATATATAAAATCCCCCTCAGAGAGAATCTTTTCTAAAGCAGGTCAGAATCATTAACAGAAAGGAGGAGCAAGATCAACCCCTCAAATATGAGATCCTTAGGGTTTTTTTTTATGCAATCTTCATTAAAAACTGTAACCTGGATGCTGCTTTTTTTTTTTTTGCACATTTTTATTTAGATTTTGTTGAGTGATGTTTGGTTGATGATGTCTTGTTTCCCTGTATATAGTTGAAATTTACAAATAATCATAAAAAATCAGAGGGAACCTGAGACCAGATTGGACCTGTAATTGAGATGGGTCTTCGTTTTTGTATTTTATTTTACTGTGTTCCATTGAGTATATAAATAAAAACCATATTAATAATAACAAACATTGGATATTATGTGTTTTTACATTAGTAATTCATTTTGCACATAATTTGGTAATAAATTAAGCTACAAAAAATCTAAAGAGCCACTAGTGAGCCGAAAAGCCAGTTCTTTGAAAAGAGCCGAAATTCTCATCACTAATGTTTTCGTTTCGTTTCGAGGGCTGTATCAGCACCGGTCAGATCACTTTTGCAAAACTTGCATGTTACACATGTTCCTACACTTTTGAGGACTTAAGCCGAACTTTCTTCTCTACGTCGGTCATAATTTATTTCATTCTTAACGCTAACTTGTTTTGAAGATTCGGCGTCCGCGTCGGCTCCGCCTCGCTCCGTTCAATCGCTCGTTTTGTTTTTTCCCAAGTGCCGCAAGTAACGTAAGCGGATATGATAAGGCGGGGGACACATAAATCATGTGACACAACAAATTGATAATGAAATTCGTTGTCGACACTTTTAATAATCGATTATTATCGATTTTATCGATTCGTTGTTGCAGCCCTAGTCTGAGCACAATCCCTGTTCCCACTGTATGATGGTCCATCCCAGATGCCTTCAAGCCCAGAGAAGCCGACGCCCCTTCTGGACATGGTTATAACATAAGGCTTCTTTTTAGCACAGTAACGTTTTAAGTGGCATCTGTGAATGTAACTCTGTATTGTAGAGCTTGGCAAAGGTTTGATAAAGGAATCCCTTGTCCATGTGGTTCTATCAGCTATTGATGAATGACGGTTCTTGATGCAGTGTCGCCTGAGGGAGTGGAGATCACCCCTCTCCAGTTTAGGCTTTTTGGGAAATTCCTCCAGATTCCTTGAGTTAATTTTCTTTCTTTCTTTCTTTTTTTCTTTCTTTTTTTCTTTCTGTCTTTCTTTCTTTGATTCACTTTCATTTCTTTCTTGTCTTTCTTCTTTCCTTCTGTTCCTTGCCTTTCTTTCTTTCTGAGGGATTGAAGATCACCCCTCTTCTGTTTAGGGTACGTGCCCTTGGCCTTTACGCACTGAAATAATCCAGCCTCCTTGAGTTACTCTTCTTTCTTTCTTTCTTTCCAAATTTCTTCCTGTGTTTTGTTTTTTTGATCCAATATAATTTCTTTCCTTCCTTTTCCTTCCTTGTATCCTTCTTTCACCTTTCTTCCTTCCTTTCTTCCTTCCTTCCTTCCTTCTTTCCTTTCTTTCTGAGGGATCGGCGATCACCCCTCTTCAGTTTAGGCTTGTGCTTTTTCCCTTTACGCTTTACTGAAATTCCTCCAGGGTCCTTAAATTGTATAGTGATATTATGCACTGTAGTTTATAAATCTGTAAATAACCTTTACCCCTCTGCAGGTGCTACAGAGAATCTGAATATTTTCATTCCTTGGTTGTCCTTGGAGGATGTTAGATCTTCCACCCTCTGTATGATTGCTGAAGAGTTCCTGAAAGTGTTCTTACAGAGCCTCCGTGTTTAAGATGTAACTCTGTGGGATTAAAATGTTCAGACTGAATCGATCGAGCTGGTATTTAATGCAGCAAACCGAGCTCCCGCCGCGGCTCATGTCCACACAGGGCCTCTTGATAGACCTGTATAAGAAAATGACATATTTACCGATTCATTAGGCTCTGATCTGACACTTCAGAGAGCAGGAAGTGGTTGATGTGAAGCTCACGCTCTTTCCCAAAGCTCCGTATTAGCAGGAATCTCTAATGACTTGCTGATGCATGTTTAATTGCTAATGACCGAGCCGGGCAGCGGGAGAAAGATTCAACTAAAGCTCGTTATTGGCACCCAAGGTTGGAGGAAAAACAAAAAAAAATGGTGCCAATAATTACTGTCATTATGAACTCTAACCAGCTTATAGATAAATATTAGACATGAGTAGAGATTCACAGATCTATAATCACATAATGATTTATTTAGTCCCTCTGTAGGTGCCAGTCATGTTGGTTCAGACGTGTCATGCAATTATTGTTCATCCTCTGAATGATCAGAGATGGAAATCCACAGAGGTGTGACTTATTTTTTGGAAAATAATGGGTAGGATCAGATCTTTGTGCCCTGGGGTGGTAGGGATGGTATGGAAAATGCAAAAAAAAAACATTTCTTGACTTTTATTTCATTGCAGACAATACAAGCCCAAAATATTTCAGATTTTTTATGTCATTGTTTTTAATAGCGTTGTTTTTAGAGTAAAAAGTCACTTGGTGTTTTTAATAAGAGCTTTTGTTGCTATTTTTAATAAGAGTAAAAAGTAGTTTTTGTTGTTGTTTTAATTTGAGTACAAAGTCATCTGTCAGTTTTTAATACTGTTTAAAAACATTCCTGTATTTTCTGGCTCTATTCTAATAAGGAGTATGAGAAATAGTTATGTAAGGTCATGATTCACCATTGCTGAAACAACAAATCTCATGGTGGCCTAAAACTTTTGCACAGTACTGTAGTTTGTTTTAAATAAACCCAAAATCAGTTCAAAGTGAAACTGAAAGTGAATGAACTCCATCTGATCTCCGCTCATTTTGTGTCTTCTTTTAAGCACAGAAACATTTTAAACGCCATTTGTGAATGTAACTCTGTGTTGTAGTGCTTGGTAGAGGTTTCTCATAATATCAGTGTAAATGTACGTGTGTGTGTGTGGTTGTGTGGTTGTTGTGGTTGGTTGTGGTGGTTTGTTGTGTGGGGTGTGTGGTGGGGGGGGGGCGGGGGTGTGTGTGGGTGTGGGTGGTGGGTGGGGGGGGGGGTGTGGGTGGGGGGGGGGGTGTTTGTGTGGGCATGTGTGGGTGTTGGCATGTGTGGGTGTTGGTGGGCATGTTGTTGGTTTGGGTGGGTGGGTCGTGGTGTGGGTGTGAGTGCCTGTTGGGTGGCAGGTGTGGGTGGCAGGTGTGTGGGTGGCGGTGTGGGTGGGGCGGTGTGGGGTTGCGGGTGTGGGGTAGGGGTGGGTGGCGGGTGTGGGTTGTGGGCATGTGTGGGGTGTGGTGGCGGGGGTGGGTGGCAGTGTGGTTGGTGGGGGTGGGCAGTGTGGGGTGTGGGTGGGCGGGTTGTGGGGTTTGGGTGTGGGTGGGCGTGTGTTTGTGGTTGTGGGTTGGGGCGGGCGGGTGTGGTGTGGTGTGGTGGGCCGGGTGTGGGTGGTTGGGGGTGGGGGTGGTGGTGGGGGTGCTCCGGGGTGTGGGGGTGGGTGTGGGTGTGGGTGCGCTGACAAAAGCATCTTGCCGTTATGATTTTAAATAAGATTATTTAGCCCTCGTTGATACAAGAAGAGCAGAATAACACAGGATGAGGCTGCGTGTTATGAATTGGCTTTGCCGTTGCCATAAGTCACACAGAGCGTCTGAATAATTAAAGTGCGCCTTTGTGTTGGGTTCGTCATTAATATTTACAGCTCTGTTTCATTTTGCTCAGCCTAATTCCTCCAAGACTTTTTCCTCCTGCGCCCTACGGAGCAGGATCTGTTCAGATTTGATGAGCAATCACCGAGAAGGTGTGAGACAGGTTTATTGTGCGAGTTTTGCAATTAAAATAAAGCACTCGTTTCTCGGAATAGCACGGCTCGATGATTGCGCAGCGTGCTCCCGCTCCTGGTTTGACAATTAAGCTGTTGACTTTCTGCAAATGAAGGGACTAAAAGCTTCTCCGGGAAAAAAAAAAGCAGAAACCTCGTTACTCTAGCGAATCTCATCCTGTACCTTCTGCAGATGCAGTGCAGGCGTCTGCGTCTGCGTCCGCGTCTGCTTTTGCGTTTGCCTTTGTGCTTGCGTTTGGGTCTTGTCGTCACTTCTTCGCTCCAACTCATTAAATATTTACCGGGTTTTCATCTCGCTCTGGTCCAAATCAATTAGTGGCGAGATTAGAATGGCTTCAGAGCTGCAGCCTCGCTTTCGGTTTGTGTCGGTGCCAGCGAAGGACACAGCTCTCAGATCTAGTCCATTTTTCATACAAGCAGCTCCGATCAATAGCTGGCGGTGCACAGGCCGAACCCACAGCTGGACAGTCAGATCAGAGGGGACCAGCAGCTCACTAACGTGCTGCCTTTGGCTTTAGATAACATACTTAGCTTATACAACAAGGTAGGACATGTTTTACACTCAGTTTGTATTATTATTCAATATTAAAACAATCAGTTACAACAGAACTGTGTCTGTAATAAACCAAATGAACTGAATGGATGCTGACCGGACATTACCATAGTCACTTAGTACATCATATACTTATTTTAAACACTGATATGAATTAAAACACAAAATGAAAACGTTTTGTACTGTGCTGTATAATACAGTCTTTCTTATCTTTAGATCTTTTGTAAAAAACGAAAAAGAAGGTAGAACCACTAAAAGTTCCTTTCTTCCTTTCAAGACTGTGATTCCTCTGTTCTGTCAGCAGGTGTCACAAGGGTTCACTTGTACTAGTTCTCTGTCATTCAGACCTGAATTAGGTATATATAAAACAGATTTATTTACCTATTTTAACTCGTAAGATCTCGGACATTAGAGCAATTAAACACTTAACAGGTGAGATGTTCCAGCTCTTTTCCACCAGCTACTACAGCACTTTTCAGAACGACTGGTTTTCACTGCCTGTTTGTTTAAAGGATAATGAGCCACTGCTCAACACGCCTCATCCCGCAAATAAGAAGAAACAGTCTGGAGACATCTTACACCACAGGCATAGGTTCAAGCACCCCTAAACATAAGAGTAAAAATATTTTTTTTGTTGCTGTTTTGTTATTTAAAATAATATGTTTTTTATTTTTCTAATAATAGTAAAAAGTTTTTTTTTTGTTTTTATAGTAAAAAGTAATTTTACTTATTGTTTTGAATTAGAGTGAAATATGTTTTGTTGCAACTTTAAATAAGAGTAAAAAGTTTGTTTTGAATAAGAGAAAAAAATTTTTATTGTTGTTTTTAAGAAGAGCAAAAGGGTCTTGATTATGCAGAAATGAGGTAGGGATTTATCCATAGGAGGTAATGTTAAGAGAGCTCTCGATATCTGAATAGCCGTTATATGAACCATTTCACTGAACGAGGAATGTTCAGATAGCGGCTTTGTGTGTTTAAGCAGCTCTGGGGACTCGGTGCAGTTTCTTGAGGACATGGGTTCGAATCCCAGATGCAGGAAGGGTGGTACGGTTCTGAAACCATTCAATGGACTGAACTGGGTTGAATGGGAAGTGAGTGAGTGTAAAAACAACGACACCAGGTGCTTATATGGCAACATCATGGGTAGGGAGTGGGCAGGGCCTCTGGTGCCAGGTAATGCCAGGTTGTTGCACTACTGGTGATGTTCTCCCAAGGAACCTCCCCTCCCTCAGATACATGCAATCACATCTGCTTGAGATGCCCGACCCGGTTTAATTGCACTGCGGAGACTCAAACTCATTTCCCTGTGCCCGCTGTGCCACCTGGATGCCCTTAAAAGTTTTAATAAAGACAAAGAAAGAAACAAAAAACCCTGAGCTCTGATATTCAAAGCAGTATTGATTAGAGATTAGACTATAGATCAGAATCAGGCCTAAATATGCAAACAGTGATCATCCAGATATCTTATGGATGATTACATTCATATACATGAACACACACACACACACACACACACACACACACACACACACACACACACACAGAGTGAGGTCATTAAGCTCCTCTTGATGGAACTGGTTAGTCACACTCCGGTAAAAGGTGTGTATCGATTGGTGCAGCTGCTCTTAACCTGAACATAATAAATATCCTCTAAACTGAACATCAGTTAATTAAGCATGAATACACTCGAGGTCGTGCTGTGACGGGAGATGTTGGCACGGGTGTGATGCGGTTGTAGGCACGATGCCACAGGTCAAGTACAGATCAGCACCCTGTACCAGTATCTCATGGTAAAGCATGACCTCGAGTGTATTATTAAGATTATACCACAGTTCTCCATTTATTATTAGATTTAAATTAAAAGAAAATTAAAAGAGGACAGAGAACCGATTTGTTTATCTCCCTTTCGCCAGGTAAAATAGTTCCATGCTATCGTTTCCCCGCGGCTAAGCCATTGAACTCAAAGTCATTAAACTTGAGGAACAGAATGACCAATAACTGTTTATTATACAGACAACAAACACCAATTTATCAATTGGTAAGTTTTAATTTATTAAAAAGAAAGTTCATTTCCATTCAGCAAATAAAATGGGTGGGGTTTCTAAGGCAGGCTGTTACTAAGGTCCACTATTCTACCAACTGAAGCAAATGGGAGTGAGATCCCAGTGTTAGAACCAAAGTATAGGATCCCGTTTGATTAGAGATTACAAATGTGTATGATGAAGCTCTTAATGTTAATCTGATCAGTCAGAAATGTAAGGGCGGAGCTACAGTGCATCAGCAGCTTCTCTGGGTTAGAGCTGGACTTACAGATAACAAACCTGCTAGATGAAGCTCCGATCAGCCGCGGATGGGGTTTAATGAAAGACTCCGAGTTAAACTCCAAACGACGTCTCTGTGAGGGATGAAGCTGGTTCAGGTCATTTTTGGTGATGGGACTAAAACTGATCTTCAGTCTCATTGCTCTTCAGTCGAGCTGTGAATCCATTAAGAGCCGGGACGTTTGATTTAAAGGACTGACTTTGTTTTTCTTTTCCAGAGCTTCCAAATCCTAAAGGTGATAAAGCTTTGGTTCAGGTTGGTCATTAATCGCTTCATCTAACAAATTGAAATCATTTTCAAAACCAATAGATTTTATAAACTAATTATAGCTTTCATTTTTTTTTTTTTTTTTTTACTCATTATAACTCGGCTGATTTTTAGGACGGGCGTTGTTGCTAGGTTACGTGTGTATGCCGAGGAGTAATACTTATGGAGCACCAGCCAGAGTGCTGTTATCGTCAATAAAGCCATGGGAAAATCGTCTCTCAGCCAATCAGATTGCAGGGTTGGAACTAACTGTGGTGTAATAAAACTTATAAATTATCAACTCATAAAAAAAGAATGCCGTTTAATGATTAAAACTGAACTTCTAAAACAGCAAAGAGCTTTAATTAAGAAATAAACAGCAAGGACAAACCGAAACCCGAATAACAAAAATAAAAAAACGCTTTAGGAAATTATTAAAGCACTAAGATCTTCTTCCGGTACCAGTTCCAGTCCTCACAATAAGTGGACTAGATCTGGTACCAGAGGTAGATTTTTACTGACCGTGGGGATCTTCATGTTCCTCTTCGTGTGTCTCTGAGATAATTTAGTTCAGTAAGTCCTTCTGCTCGTTTAACCTGAGGCTGGATCTCAGACCCTTTGTGACACAGATTCGATTTCCCCCCGCCCTCCTCGCCCCCCCCCACAGCCCTGCAGCAGTTAGAAACAAATCTCCAGCCTCCCACATGAACCATCTGCTGTCATGGGCTGTGTCCTCGCTCCATCTTCTTACAAAACGTCCTGATAGCAACCAGGGAATAACTCGAACATCTGCAGCCTGATTGGATCGACCATCATAATCGAGGGAGTGATTGGAGACGCCACCGTCCTGTTTTGTTTGTGATTACGAATCCCAGACTTAATAGGGCAGCGTCGCACTCGAGCCCGGCACCGCTCTCAGGGGCCGCTCTCAAGGGGGCGCCGCTGAGAGGCAGGCGAGAGCAAACTCATGAATCCAGATCTGCAATGACCACACAGCTGGAGGACCCAGATGCGCAGATTTAATAGCTAATTAGTGTTTCTCCGACCCCAGAGACTGTAGGGAAAGGTCAGCGCTAGCGGCGCCGGCCCAATTTTTATTGTGTTATTTATTGCGTGCGAGTTATTAGCTGTGAAATGACACGACTCGAACTTTGTGGAGCCAAACTAATAACGTAATTCATCAAGTGGCGTCGCGGGGCCCGATCCCAAACCCAGACCAAAACCCCTATTCCATCCAGGGCTCCTACTCAGAGCTTCTTTATCTGCCCGACGAGCCGGAGCAATTAATCGCATATTAATCGCGATCGCACTTAAAACAGAATTGACCGTTAGATTAGAAAGCTTATCTGTTTTTATTGACTCGTGCATTTAATCACCAGCTCGCTTCTTAAAGCCTGTGATTAAAGAGCAGTCTTACTTTAATTAAAGGCTTTATCTGATTCCTGCTGCTACATTCAGGTTTGTTTAAAATGGAAACGGCCCTAAATTACGATAAATACGACTGGAACGGCTGAATATCTCACAGCTCCAGCTCCAGCTGTGCCCCAATTATAGTTTAAGAAATAAATACAAACATGCTCTCAAAGGAAAGATTGCACACAAAACCAGGTGTCAAATCTAACGGAATCATCATACACATTTTAATCAGTTATTAATAAGCCGATCAATTATAATACCCAGCACACAGAATCTACAGTGGGGCAAAAAAGTATTTAGTCAGCCACTGATTGTGCAAGTTTTCCTACTTAGAAAGATGAGAGAGGTCTGTAATTTTCATCATAGCTACACTTCAACTATGGGGATCACATTGTAGGATTTTAAAAGAATTTAATTGTAAATCATGATGGAAAATAAGTATTTGGTCACCCACAAACAAGCAAGATTTCTGGCTCTCACAGACCTGTAACTTCTTCTTTAAGAAAGATCTTATGTCCTCAACTCATTAACTGTATAAAAAGACACCTGTCCACGCTCACAAACAGTCAGAGCAGACTCCAAAAACTAAACCATGACAAGACCAAAGAGCTGTTGAAAGGGACACCAGGAAGAAAAATTGTAGACCTGAGCCGAGGGAAGAGTGAGGTGAAATCTACAAATGGTAGGGCAGCAGGTTTGTGTGAATAAATAAATCAAACTATGGGAGGCAAATTGTAGACAATGGAAAGCCATAACAAAGACCACTGATAATCTCCCTCGACTGGGGCTCCATGCAAGATTCTCTCCCGTGGGGTCAAAATGATCATGAGAACGGTTGAGCAAAACATCCGAACAAAGGAAGGGGGACCTGATGAAGACCTCCCAGGAGAGCTGGGGACCAAAGAAACAAAGGGCTACCATCAGTAACAAACCACACCTACGCCGAGAGGGACTCAGATCCTGCAGTGCCAGGCGTGCCCCCCTCCTGTTAAGCCAGTCCATGTCCAGGCCCATTCTGGAAGTTGCCAAAGAGCATAGGATGACCAGAAGAGGATTGGGAGAATGAGAAATGAGATATCATGTGGTCAGATGAAACCAAAATAGAACTTTTGGTAAAAAAACTCAAATAGACGGTGGGAGGAAGAAGAATGAGAGGGTGGACAAACGAAGGTGTGAAAAAATAAATAATGGAGCAGGGGAGGGTGGTGGAAACATTCATGCGGTTGGGGCTGTTTTTCTGGCAGAGGGGGACAGGACGACTGATCTGTGGTAAGGGAAGAAATGAACCAGGGCATGTATCTGAGATTTTTAAGCCAAACACCTTCTATCAGTTTGAGAGCATGAAGATGGAATGTGACTGTGGGAGGAAGAAGGCAAAAGGAGAAAAAAAAAAAAAAGATCGGGCAACGAAAGGAGTGGCTCCGTAAAAAGCTTATTTCAAGGTCCTGGAGTGGCTTGCCAGGTCTCCGACCCTCACCCAAGAAGAAAATGTGTGGAGGGAGTGAAAGTCCATGTTGCTTCCAAACTCAAAAAAAGCCCAAAACAATTCAACTGTCTAGAGGAGATCTGCATGGGGGAATGGGAAAAAGAACAGTTTACAGGGTGTGCAACCTGGTAAAGAATTACAGAAACATTTGACCTCTGTCAAGTCAAGTCAAGTCAGATCTATTTATATAGCATTTTTACAATGGAGCATTGTCTCAAAGCAACTTTACAAGTTTAGATTATCTCCTAATAACTACGTCCAATCCCAAATTGAGCAAGCCTAGGGCGACAGTGGCAAGGAAAAACTCTCTGAGTGTTATAGGAAGAAACCTTGGAAGGACCAAGACTCAAAAAGGAGCCCAACCTCCTTGGGCGACGTAGATGATAAATCTAAGAGCGAAACTAAAGTCATGGAGTCAAAGTTCGAATAAAATGTGAAGTATGCACATCGGCATTAAGTGTCCCGGGTATGATGGGGCTGGAGCTGATGACAGAAGCAGCTTGAGTGAAGCTGCAGCGGATGAAAATCATGTGTGGGGCAGGAACTGGTACCGGAACACAGATCAGAGAGAAAACAGAATTATGTAATTAGTTATTGATTAAAGCCAAGTATTAAACAATCACTGATGCCATGTGTAGCCATGAGACCTGGCAGCATTAGATAGCAGCATAGCTAGAAAGGAAGGAGAACTGGTATGGTAACACAGCCAGAGGGGCTCACAGGAGACATTTGCCAACCCCCATGGGAGGCAGGAAGACAGCAACCCAACAATTCTGATCACCATAAGCACTCTTTGACTATGAACCCCAAGCTCTGCCCTTAGTCTATAAGGCAAGGATGCATGAGTCAGATCAAGGAGGACCGAAAAACCCAGTTCAGCCAGACCGCCCACAAAGGTTAGGTTACATTGTATTGAGTTGAACCAAATTTATTGACCAAATACTTATTTTCCACCATAATTTGCAATTCAATTATTTAAAAGTCCTACAATGTGATTACAATGTGATGAAAATTACAGACCTCTCGTATCTCTCTAAGCAGGAGAACTTCCACAATCAGTGGCTGACTAAATACTTTTTTGCCCCACTGTATAAGACCAAAAAATGCACATCCCCCAAATCAGGAAACTGACATGGTTATAACATAAGGCTTCTTAAGACATTTTAAGTGGTATTTGTGAATGTAACTCTGTATTGTAGAGCTTGATAAAGGTTTGATGAAGGAATCCCTTGCCCATGTGGTTCTATCAGCTATTGATGAATGACGGTTCTTGACGCAGTGCCGCCTGAGGGAGTAGATATCACCCCTCTTCAGTGTACTCTTTTTAAGAAATTCTTAATGGTTTAATGATATTATGCTCTGTATAGAGCAAAATATATAAATCCCCTGTAATGGGAGATGGGAGTTTAAGGATTTTCCTTGCCACTGTACTCTATGCCTGCTCTTTTAGGGCTGTGTATCTAGATATTTGTAGAGTTGCTTTGAGACAATTCTCTGGTGGAAAAAACTTTGATTTTGACATGAAATGAGCTGATTTACAGTCTTAACTAGAGAGGTGCATTTCCTGAAGAAAATGCGAGTGTGATTGGCACTCTGCAATGGCTGACCCTTAGTGTACCTTATGGGCCTAAAGGGCATCACACCACCAAAGGCCCCAGTTCCCAGCCGGGGTCCTCATGGACCCCATGGGCATCACATGTCACCTCAGATTGCACCCGTGATCAAGTCTGCCGAATTTCGTGGCAATAGGTCGAAAACTGACTGAGTTATGGTCATTGGTCCCGTTAGGAGCCCCAGTGCCCAGCCATGGTCCTCATAGGCCCCATGGGCATCACAAGTCACGTCAGATTGCACCCGGGACCAAGCCTGCCGAATTTCGTGGCAATAGGTCGAAAACTGACTGAGTTATGGTCATTGGCCCACCATGGGGCCCCAGCGCCCAGCCGAGGTCCACAGGGGCCCCATGGGCATCACATCTCACCTCAGATTTCACCCGGGACCAAGCCTGCTGAATTCTGTGTCCGTAGGTCGAAAACTGACTGATTTATGATTCGTTAACTTTGGCCCCATTCATTTTCTTATGGGAAAATTTGGGACTTTACAGTCCGACCGGAAAGCCCTATACAAGCACACCATTCCCGACCAGACCGGACGCAATGGCACTGGAACGGGGTCGATATCTCGAAAATTGCGGCAGTTGATACGCGTCGAATATTTCGGAATGTTCAGAATCAGATAACAATCACACTAATAAAATAGTAAAGCTGTTAATCTTGTATTGAAAATACATGTAGTTAGAGTTTTCTCAAGATTCAATCAGGGAACATAGGAATGGTTTTCCTCTTAAAACTTTCCCTTTCTTAGAAATGGGTGATCACTGGATCTTCCAGCACGAACAAAACACATCCGGATCAACTCGAAAATGGCTTAGTGACAGAAAATCAAGCTTCTGCTACTGACATGTCAGTCCCTGAGCTAAATCCCATAGAAAATCTGTGGGGGGCGCTAAAGGGGAGAGCGCAGTTCTGGAGCCACGTCAAGTGGAAACATTTCCTGTGTTGCTTTACTCTTGCTTACATTTCCTTTGACTTTCATTTAATTGCAGATAATATTTTTTCTTAATAAACATCCATTTCTGCATTTCAGTCCTGCAACACTTTCCTAAAAACATTAGGATGGGAACAATTTACAGCTAGTAATGAATATAAATACATAAATAATTTGTGTGATCTCAAACAGGATTATAATCATAAGAACCAGAACAATCTCAGAGGAACCTTAAGCCATTTAGTCCAAATTTTCCCAAACATGAAAATCATGTGTCAAATCATGTGTTATTAGTAACCCTTTGAAATTATCAATCATCTTTTTTTTTTTATTTCATGGAAAATTAGGTGAAAAAGTGCATTTTATTGTTGGTCACAGTTGTGACCGGGGGGATAAACTGTTGCTGTACTAAATTAATCGATTTCTTTCATGCAGTCTTCAAACCTCTTATAAACCCCAGCTCTGTGATTAAAACATTTAAAACTCTGTGACTGGCAGAGTCCAGCAATGCTACTAAAAAGCTGTATTACATTCTGATGTGATTATTTTACATATCAAACCCTTACAGAACAAACATAAAACAACCATTTACATAATTCAGCATAAATCAGTGTGTCTTACTTTCCCATTGACTTTTATTCCATTGCAGAAAGTATGAACTCAAGACATTTAATGTTTTTTCAAGTTTTTGTTTTTGTTCTGGTCAATGTCTTTTATTATGTTAATAAACATCCATCCCTGCATTCAGACCTGCAGAAGGAGGTTTAATCATTAAATAATAGCAACAATAATATTATTAATAATAATAATAATAATAATAATAATAATAATAATAATAATAATAATAATAATTAAAAACCCTCAGCATCGTGGCAATGTTTATTGATAATACTGGAGATGATTCATTAAAACCCAAAACAATTTGTTCATCCTTTGGATATTCGTGTTTCACAGAGTCGTATGCAGAAGCTAAAAACAAAGAACAATTCGATAAACGAGAAACCTGATCATAACGCCGCAGCTGGGGAACAAATCGTCCCAATCTGATGTGTTACAGCATTTCTGACACCGTTACCGACCGATTTAGGAAAATAAATACGCAGAATGGCGTACATGAGGAGAGAAGCAGAATAGAAAAACGTCATCATCAGTCTTCATTCAGACAAAAAACTAAACAAAACGCTGTACCAATTTATTCAGGTTTCACAGTGGAACGCATTTCATTCCCCCCCCCCATTATAATAATAACAAATGCATATTTAAAGCAGGTGTAACCCTCCTCCAACTGATCCTCTCTGAATCTTAATCCAGATTAACAAAAAAAAAACAGGATAAGGGGGCAAATCAGATCCAAAAAACCAAACAAAGAAGACGATGTAAGTGTAGTAACGATATATTCTGGGCACTTTCTGTGATTTTGTGCACAACGATGTAAACAATAGCCTGCGCCCACTGCGTGTGTACGCTCTCTCCGGATTTATGAAGCTCGAATGGTTTCCCTACGAGGAATGACGTAAAAGTAAATCATAAAGTTGTTTTTGCATTTTACTGGGATACAAAAGAAGGCGATATCGCTGATAAGAGTATAAATTACATCATTTACAGTCCTATGAAATATATACTGTACAGCCTCGGGTCGGTAGGATACAAAGCGCCGGGACCGTCCCCCGAACCCATCACGTATGGCAGGGGTTCCCCACGGGTACACTGTTCTTGCAGTAAGTCGTGGCATTGTTGGCGACGTGGCAGTCTCTGTAGCTAATCCCGCCGTTGGGGGTATAAATGGGCTGAATCTGATAGTCCCCTTTAAGGAGCTGCTGGTTGTTCAAAGAAACTATCTGAAAGCTAGTCTCGGTCATCTCCAGGATGGAGTTATCCTTTTTCGTCCCGGCCTCGCCATAGTCGTCTTTCCTCCTGCCCCGGTTGTATTTCCACTTGGACTGGGCCGAGCGTTCCTTCCGGTGCACGTGCCAGCACAAAACGCTGAGCAGAAGAAGCAGGACCACCAGCACGGCCCCTCCGATCAGGCCGGCCAGCAGCAGAGACGAACCCAGGTCCCGCTGGCTGGCCTGCTCGGCTTTCTCGTCCATATACGACGAAGGCTTGGTCATGACCTCCGAGCAGATGGAGTCCTCTCCCGCATGGTAGCTGTTGAAGGCGTCCAGAGGGTCCACGCATATCCGATAGACAGACTTGGGTTCCAGGTTGGTCAGGTGGATCCTCTGGTTCTCGCCTTCCACCATGGTTTCCTGGACAGGGTCGGAGATCAGACTGTGCCCCAGCTTGACCCAGGTCACCTTATAGGCTGTGACCGTAAAGGTGGCGATCCAGTTTACAAGGATGCACGAGCTGTTTAGGACAATGAACGAGACGCGCAGGGATTCCTGCTCTTGCTCGGAGGTCTCCAGGTTCTCAGTTCTGATCTCGTTTTCGTGAATGGTCGACAGGACGGGTGAGGACGGCTCCGGGCTGGAAGTCTGGACAACAGAAGGAGTCGGCAGAGAGAGGACAGTGGCGGATTCGGCGCTGGGCGGAGAGAACCGAGCAGACTGCGTTGGCTGCTGTGTCGGTCGTGGCTCTATGGCTGGGCATTGGATCATGTCCAGGTTGAGCTCCCTGATTACCATGCCGCGGACGCTCTCCGGCTTCTGGCACATGAACCCGCGGACATTGAGCGAAGCAGGCAGAGACTTCAGCCACAATATGACCCATTTAATGTCGCAGTCACAGTGCCAAAGATTGTTCCGAACAGTGAGCTGTCTCAGGCTCTGGAGGCCATCAAAGACCCCCTGTGTGAGAGCCTGCAGCTGGTTGTTGGAAATATCCAGCCTCTCGAGCCGGTGGAGGCCGTGGAACGCAATCAAAGGGATATCTGTCATCAGATTATCCTGCAGGTTGAGCTTAATCAGACACTGCGTGGGCAGGTTTGGCGGCGGCACCGTCAGGGAATTGCGAGCCACCGACAGGGTCTTGAGGTTAACCAGGCTCTGAAAGGCAGCCGGCTCCAGGCCTTCGTCCGTCAGGAGATTCCCGTCGAGCAGGAGGCGCTCGAGGCTGGTGACGTTCTCAAAAGCGTCGTCAGTAATGAGAGCGATCCGGTTCTCGTCCAAGCGCAGCTCCTTGAGGTCTTCAGGGAGACCGATGGGCACGCTGCTCAGATGGTTCTTGGTTAGGAAGAGGATCTTGAGGCTAATCGCCTCCCTGAATGCCCCCTCCTCCACACCGACCGTCGAGATGGAGTTGTCATCCAGGTACAGCTCCTCGAGGCGCAGCAGCTGCCCCAGCGCCGAGCGCGACACCGTCTGGATGTTGTTCTCCTGCAGGTGGAGCACCCGCGTGTTCTTGGGCAGGTTGACCGGGAATTCGTCCAGCTGGTTGCCGTAGAGATACACCGTCTCCACCGAGGCCACGTTGTGCAGCTCCATCGGAAACCCGGCGTTGTTGATCTGGTTGTTGTGGAGGTACAGCGTCTTGTAGCCCTCGCCTATCCCCAGAGGCACCGACGTTAAGCTCCGCTCGTTGCAGTACACGAAGGTCCGGTCACACCGGCACTCGTCCGGGCACGTCGTGGCCCAGGAGAACTGCATATGAAGGCCGAGGAGGATCGGTATCCACGGTCTGATAAACGTCATCGCATCTTTATTCCATATTCGCACCGGTAACTCCATGTTTAACGAGGAAAAAAACAACGTGGAAAAAAAAATCAAGGAATAAATTCCAAAGTTCTTAACGGCTATGCCAGGGAAGAGCGGGTAATCCTGCTGCAATTGCCTCTTGTAAGCCCCGCCACAGGAGCGACGCTCTCGTTAGCTCGCGTTCCTCCCTCCATCCATGCTCGACTCGAGACTGATAGCCGAGCTCATCACATTTTCGTGAGGGACGGTGCCAGCTTCAGCAGGTTTATCAGTGACGACCGGTCCCGCCTCGCCCGCACGTTGGGTCCATCCTGCATCAACACAAAACGTAAATAGAGACATGACACAAGGCTACACAGTGATACACAAGGCTACGGACTGGACTGGATGTAAGGGGCAGATCGGCGCTGGGTTCACTGACCTGAGACAGAGTGGGCACTGTCTTAAGGATGGCATGGTGCCAGCTCCGTAACGCCGGAATAACTAATGAAGGACTGTTATTTATTCCCCTCCGTATTCAGGCCTCGTTCTGAGCCTCTCAGCAGCTGACGGTGTGTGATACAGATCTCGATCGCTCCATAATCGTGGGCATGTTTTAAACAGAGCCCTATTATTATAAAATAAAGCTTATCCACGCCTACATGATGCTCTAGTCAGACAGTTAGCAGTATTTAATCCCGAGTGTCTTATGTTCTAGTTTTTAATGATTATACCCTCCAATTTGCCCCTTGATGATAAATCGAGTGTTAATGATCTGTATCTGTTTATCTGGTCACATCTTGTAGTGTCCATAAGTATTAGGCCAACATTAGAACCCTTTTTTAGTAATAGTCTAATGACCAGATACAGTGAAACCTTAGAATTCTTATTTACCTGTTAATATTTATTAGTTTCTGTTCTTTAAACTATTGCTACTATTACTCATCTAAGCCACCCAAGCAGGTTGAATCTTATAATGTTTAGGGAATTTCCTTGCCACTGTCGCCTAGGCTTGCTCAGTTTGGGATTGGCTTAGATATTAGAAGACAATCTAAATTTGTAAAGCTGCATTGATAAAACGTGCTATAGAAATAAATCTGATTTCTGGATCAAATTTCCACATAAGAAGTAATAGGATTAATTCCTTCCCAACCCCCAAATGATAGTTTTTTACTCCAATATTCATATTTAATTAATGATGAAAAGCATGAATGAAGCAAAGCAATGTAATACAAAGCATAAAATCAATAAGGACATGAAATGGGTCCAAACTGACTTTAAGTTTAGTCGGATCCTGCCAGTATAAGATCCAGTACGTCTCATGTCTTGTTCCAGACCTAAAGACCTAAAGCAACTTAATTAATATATAAAATAAAATGAAAATGAGCAATATTAATAAACAAACTATAAATAAATCATACTTATTGGCGTGTAAACCCCTTTTTCCAAAAACCCGGCTCAAAAATGGCTTGTTAGACAGCGATATTTAGATGATGTAAGTAATTCTTTATCACTGAAATATTGTAGATATTCCACTTTGAACGTTATCGTATTAGGTGGAGCACTGTGTGTGAAATCGCCCCCTATTTACCATTTAGTCTTCTATTTAAGGTACCGATGTTCAAAGTTTGAATTTTTGCTCGAATTTGGGGGCAACATTTTTTTAAGCGACCGTTTTATGTCTGAAAAGTCAGAGTGTGAGTTCTACTGTATATGATGTTGTCGACGATTGGATCAGAAAATCTCAAATCTGGATTGGTCACTCCATAATCTAAGCCTTTTCACCGTGGTCCCCTTCTGAAAAAGTATTTTCTACGTTGCTACCCTTCCAAAAAGATGAACGATCCAGACAAAGCTGTGTAAGGGGAGCTCATTTATAGAGGCAGGTTTTCTGATTTTTTTAAATCCACTTTTAAACACCTTTTTGTATCGACTGTGTGTGAAAAGCTCTATACCAATACCTTTAAAACATCCCAAATCCCTTCAGTTTCCATAACGACCCCATTACCCCATAATGAGAAAGGTATGAAGGAAGATATGCCGTATATGATGTATGATTGTGCCCTTTGGTGTTCAAAGAATGCGACGACATTATTACATGTCCAATAAAGGGGAGCTCACAGTAACTAATGTCACCTATAGAGCTGTTTTTCCGATTTTTTTTTTCCTTTTTCAATCCTGAATACACGTTTCCTTTATTTTCTGGATGTATTCTAATAAAGAGACTGAGAAACATAATGGTGGCTTAAGACTTCTGCACAGCACTGTATATATGCTTTTTGTTGTTTTAAAATCTCTTTAATCTATCTATTGATGAATATATCAGTTTAGTATTATCTAGTATCAGTTATTAATCATTTTGTGGAATTAAGTTCCAACACAAATTCATATCTTCTTTTGATTATATTGGCTCTGCTGGCTGATCCATAGCTTCTGTGTACGTTTACTTCGTTTTTATACTAATTTATTAATATTCTACTTCTAAATTTAACCTTGTAGATCTACTATGTATATATCTATCAATCTATTGATCTAGTATCAGTTATTAGTATTGATCATTTCATATAAATCTAGTAGAATGAAGTGTATTTATGCACCTGTTGGCTCGTCAGAAGCACGTACGTACTTATTAATACAGGTGCTCCAACTGTTACCATGGGGTCACGTTCCGACAAATCCATCGTTAGTTGAATTTATCGTAATTTAAGGGAGTTATTTACGTACATTAAACGTGTTTAAAATACCACCATGACACCCCCGCCCCGAATTGATTCCCGATTCTGAGTTTTCAATGCGATTTTCTCACGATTATCAATTTCACATTCGATAAAATTCGACAGTCCTTTTTTTCTGAGGTGCAAAACAATACACATTTTAATGTATAGGTTTTCAAACAACAAACTGTAGTCTGCTACAATGAACAGTATTTAAATAACTAGAAATATAAAACTATGTGCTGTCCTAAACTGAAAATGAAAACAGAACTTAAATGTAGTGTAAACTTTTATTCTATTTATTCAAAATGATCAATACTGATAACTAGGGGTGGGCAATATTATGATATTTTATCGTATCGTGACTAGTTTTTTTATCGTGATAGATGATATTTTACTGAGCGTATCTAGGATATCTTCAGTGATCTTCACTGAAGAGTGTAATTAATCCTGATTAATCTTGGAATATAAACTACTTCACTAAGTATAGGATAATATTTGAAGATTCTTTAAGAATCTGTCACTACTGATCACATGTATCGTGATAAATATCGTGTATCGTGAAAATGCCTTTAATTATCGATATATGATTTTTTTACCATATCGACCCCTACTAATAACTGATACTAGACTGATAGATCAATAGATATATTGATAATTGATGTCCAAGGGGAAATTTAGGAGGAGACTATTAATAAATAAAGAAAATAGACATGCCTGCTATGGAGTAGTGTTGTCAAAAATATCAATAAATCGATAATTATCGATACTGAACATTCTGAATCGGTGCTATACTCATTTCCCACTGTATCGATTCTACTGGTATCAAAGCGCACTTCCGTTTGACCCACCCAGGCTTCCGTAGCACACTCGTTGCTGTGACACGTACAGGCGTCCGCCATATTGGTCCAATTGTAAACAAATACAAATAAACAGAGGATCTGCGTTTGTCTGCATTAAAAAGCACAACTTACATTTCTCAACCAATTTGAATGATTCGTTTTTATAATAAAAAGGGTTTTTAATCTATGTGGAGTAGCTTTGAAGCTAAAGCTAACATGGTGGAAAATAATTCAGAAGAAACTAAAAACTCAGTCATGGATTTGGATTAATTTCCTTGGTTAATAAGGGTTTCGACATCATTTCGTCATTTAAATATAATTATTAGACGTTTTAGAAATGGCTTTTCTTGTCTAAGTCCTCGTTATCTGAGCTTTTTTTTCCTTTTGCTTCAGGTCAGAACTCGGTCTTTCAGTTTGAAATATCCAAAAAATATCTTAAAATAAATCGTGTGTCTTTAAGTTCTTATAATGGACTGTCCTTGAGGAAAATGAGATAGTGAGACACTATATTTTTAGAATATACATACAATACATAACCTGAGAAATAATATAATTAATAAAATAATAGATGAACAATAGTAAATGGTATATTTGGTGTAAATAGTAGTATAAATAAAGTAGAGATAATAAAGTATATAATGCTACTCTTATATTACTATTTATACTACATATGCCATTTACTATTGTTAATCTATTATTAGTATCGTTTTATTTGATTATATTATTAATATTATTTCTTAGTAGGATCAGGCGTCTTTTTTATAGCACAGCCTTTGGAGAATTATGAGACGTTGCCTGGACCAATATGGCGACCACGTTGACGCATGACCCTGCGGCCTAATTCAGCTTAATGTGTATTTATGTTTTTTATCTGACTCGAGTTGTATAGCTGACATAAAATAAGTCGGTTCATCATAGAAGGGGGAGTACCTGCATACAGTACTGTGCAAAAGTCTTAGGCCACCATTAGATGACCATATATCATTGTTTCGCAGTCTCTTTATTAGAATACAACCAGAAAATACAGGGAATTTGTTCACAGTACTAAGAACTATCTGAAAATCAGCTTCTATAGGCTGCAGTAGAGCGTATTTAGTATGAGCTTGACCCTTTTAAAATCTTAAGGACCTGGAATGGAGTCAGTAATCTTTTTGGACCATTTTGTGTACATATCTCCTGTATTTTTGGTTTCCACCTTAGTAAAGAGACTGTGAAATAATTCAAACAACAAATCTAATCTCACGGTGTCCAGAGACTTTTGCTCAGTACCGTATGCACTGATTAACTGATGGATTGAGTCCTGAATTTCCGCTTGGAGATCATTTAAGTATCTATTGATCTAGAAACCGTAGAATCAGGGTGTATGAAGTCATATGTACTCTAACATTGACTCCAGGGCTACCCCGGTTCTGTGACCCCAAATAAAGTGATATAATCTTTAAAAATGGATTATCGATTAATCAGGAGCAGGCTTTGTGAAAGACGGACCTTAGGTTGTTACAAGCAAACCAGGAAAACGAAAAAAAAAAAGAGAGAAGGAAAGAAAGAAGCTGTTCACGGAGGCGGTAATCTGCACCCAGTCCACGTCGAGCAACCAGAAGCTGGCGACATCAGCATCTCCGAGCTCTCCGTCTCATAAAGGGCATCGAGGTGTTTAATCTGTCAAATGCCACGCTGAGGGACGGGTCCGTACTCTGAGGTTCTGGCACCGAGCTGGTTCTGCCAGCCTGAGCCTGCTCGGGGCTCGGAGCGACCGCTTAAAAAAATAAAAAATCAATGTGGTACTAAAAGATGGTGAGAACAGGTCTAGGTCTGGTTCAGCACAAACAAGTCTGGCAGGGTTTGGAGGAAGGGCCGGGTCGGGTCGGGTCGGGGCTGGACGTGACGTGGTGTGGTGTGGTGTGGTGTGGTGTGGTGTGGGGTTCAGTCCTGATTTCTCCACGGACCTTCAATTTAACAGATCAATTTAAACCAGTCTGGTGTCTGAGACTCTTTTCTTGTTTTCTGGTCTGAATTGATTATATTTGAAGTGATCTCTGCATTAAGAGAGTAGTTGAAGTGTTTGGACTTATTTCTGTATGTAAATGATGCTTTTGGCCCTGCAGGCTCATGAATACACTGCATTATTAATAACCCCCATCATAAATTTCCCCTCAGACATCAATAACGCACGATCAGTCCAGCCTTATCGATAGCGTTCCTACATATTTTATCACGAAATCCGTTCCATTATCATGTGCTGCTCCACCGGAGCTCAAATTAAACTTACAAAGATTGCCTTATATCTTCATAAACCCACAAAACAGAACCGAGCTTCAACTGTGTGCACCAACTTTTGCGCTCCGTTTCTACACGACACGCCGCGCCATAAATATCCGTCCGCTCTTTACCTGCACCGAGGACGATCTGCTGAAAGCGCTCCCCAAATTCTGCTCCGGTTCGGGGTTTGGTCCAAATCCCAGTCTCAGCCCCGATGCGTACTGGTTTTTAGGATCTCTGGATCCCGAAAGCTGAGCCTCAGAGCCTCGTAAGATCCGGATCCAGGATTGTGCCGCTGCTGATCGGAAGAGTTTGATCTGATCGCGGATCTTCAGTCTTGGATCGTGCAGCGTTCGGGCGGAGATCTCCAGCCATCATCCATCTCCAATCGAGCATCGTAGAGTTTTGGAGCGGAACCAGGATGGAGCAAAAAGTCCCGAAGCCCGTGCTTATCCTGATCCTGATCCCGATCCTGATTCTAATCCTAATCCTTGGGTCCGAGCTCGGATTCCAGCAGCAGCAGCAGGAGCAGCAGCACAGGGAGCGCGAGCTCTGCGCGCACACAGCGCGTCCGCGTCTCCGGTTCTGTCCGTGTGTGAGTCCGCGCGCGTCCTGCCGATCCACTCTACCCACGGGCGATTCGTTCAGAGAAGTCGATTCCCGGATGAACGACTCCTCTGGACGAATCGATTCAGGATGAATAATTCAGTTCTGACGTTTCGAACGTGTGTATGTTAGTAAACAGAAAACAATTAACCCTAACAGCTATGAAATGTACTTAACGGAAAGGTAAAGTACACAAACTGCTTTAGAAACCCCTTCTAACTCCATTTCTGAATATTTTATTGAGGGTCAGAGGTACATTTTCAGACGCGAGGAACCAAAATATACAAAATTACATCGGATTTTTTTAAATAATAAATAATATTTTTTTTAAATATACATAAATAGATCACGAGCTAAAGTAACGAGCCTGTTATCATTAGTTCATTTTTCATTATTTAATGGAAATATTAGCAAAGTAAATCAGTCCAGAGACAAACTTACAACCGGTTTTCTAACTTTAACATCCGGTTCTGATCACCTCAGTCGCAAATCTAATTAAGGTTTATTTCTGCAGAGGCTGTGAACATTCAGAATAGCAGTAGTACAATGATCATATATCATTACTGCTCAGTCTCTTTATTAGAATGCTACCAGAAAATGCAGGGAATGTGTATGCAGTATCAAAAACTGCTTTACCTGGATGCCAAGTCGAACCGTCTACAATCTGAAGAAACCTGATCAGGAATGCTTCCACATAAAGGGTAGCAGCCACTTTTTCAACCAGGACCAGGGTGAAAAGGACTAGATATTCTAAAGCTCACAAGGACTGGAATGAATATCAGTGGGGAAAAAGGTTTCTGGAGTGACAAATCAATTCTACAATCTGGAATAGTTTCTTGGAATTAATCAAAGTTTGAAACTTTTGAAAAAAATATGATAAAAAATAAAAATGTTATATATGGTAATTAAAGTGTTACTAAAACAACAAAACTAATGGTGGCCTAAGACTTTTGCGCAGTACTGTATATATGTATGTATATATGCCCCAGATGTGCTCAATCGGATTCAGGTTTGGGGAATGGGCGGGCCAGTCCATAGCTTCAATGCCTTCATCTTGCAGGAACTGCTGACACACTCCAGCCACTTGAGGTCTAGCATTGTACTGCATTAGGAGGAACCCAGGGCCAACCGCACCAGCATATGGTCTCACAAGGGGTCTGAGGATCTCATCTCGGTACCTAATGGCAGGCAGGCTAACTCTGGCGAACACATGGAGGGCTGTGCGGCCCTCCAAAGAAATGCCACCCCACACCATTACTGACCCACTGCCAAACCGGTCATGCTGAAAGGATGTTGCAGGTAGAAGATCGCTCTCCACGGCGTCTCCAGACTCTGTCACGTCTGTCACATATGCTCAGTGTGAACCTGCTTTCATCTGTGAAGAGCACAGGGCGCCAGTGGCGAATTTGCCAATCCTGGTGTTCTCTGGCAAATGCCAAGTGTCCTGCACGGTGTTGGGCTGTGAGCACCACCCCCATCTGTGGACGTTGGGCCCTCATAGCATCCTCATAGAGTCAGTTTCTAACCTTTTCGCAGACACATGCACTTTTGTGACCTACTGGAGGTCATTTTTCAGGGCTCTGGCAGTGCTCCTCCTGTTCCTCCTTGCACAAAGGCGGAGGTAGCGGTCCTGCTGCTGGGTTGTTGGCCTCCTACGGCCTACTCCACGTCTCCTGGTGTGTGACCTGTCTCCTGGTAGTGCCTCCAGCCTCTGGACACTATGCTGACAGACACAGAAAACCTTCTTGCCACAGCTGGCATTGATGTGCCATCATGGATGAGCTGCACTACCTGAGTCACTTGTGTGGGTTGTAGAGTCCGTCTCATGCTACCACGAGTGTGAAAGCACCACCAACATTCAAAAGTGACCAAAACATCAGCCAGAAAGCAAAGGTACTGAGAAGTGGTCTGTGGTCCCCACCTGCAGAACCACTCCTTTATTGAGTGTGTCTTGCTAATTGCCAATAATTTCCACCTGTTGTCTATTCCATTTGCACAACAGCATGTGAGACTGATTGTCAATCAGTGTTGCTTCCTAAGTTGATTTCACAGAAGTTTGATTTACTTGGAGTTATATTGTGTTGTGTAAGTGTTTTTATGTTTATGATTTTTGTTGTTATTGCTATAATAATAATAATAATAATAATAATTATTATTATTATTATTATTATTATTATTATTATTATTATCATATTGAAATTCACGGTATTTTCTGTTTAAATACAGTCCTGGGCTGTATTTAATTCTCAACTGTATCCTGGTACTTCATTTTTTACCTTATATAGACAAAAGTGGACAGCCAAGAATTCCATCCAAACCCTGAGTATTAGTATGGTGTTTACCCTGCATCTTTGCTCCTACAACAGCCTTTGTTCTTCTAAAAGGGTTTTCCACTAGATTTAGATTTTGGAACATGCCCTGTCTATTTGTGGAGGTTCAGAAATGTATGCGTTATATTAGGAATGTGTTACAGGAGAGTGTTTGAAATAGCAGAGCTCGATCATTAGGGGGTGTCCACAAACTTTTGTTCCTATACTGTACATGCTGCCTGACCAATCTGAAGCCACACATGGATCTGTGCTGAAGTTGATGTTGATGTTGAGTGCAAATGTTTACGGCTGAGCTAAACTCTCTGTCCTTACACTCTGTGTGTTTAGGGCGTGTGGTCTGTGGTTCGAGGCTTTTTAATCTGTAACGGTTTATTTGTTGCCGATGTTAGGCATCGAGTGTATGCTCGGTTTGTTAACTGCCATTCTCTGGTGTTTTTAAAGCTTTTCTCATCTTTAATTAGGTTTTGTGATGTGATCGCTCTGCCTGTTGAATGTTTGATGTGACAAACTGTCTTTGCTTCTGAAGTACTTTAGTATTTTTTAGGTATCACTGCTTTACTTGATTATTCCTGTAAGGTAATACTTTTTGCTTTTACTTACTGCATTTGAAAAGGAAAATCTGTACTTTTTACTCACTACATTTCAAACCGGTCTTTTTTGCTTTAAGTAGCATGTACTGTTATACTTGTACTTGAGTACAATATATAAACAACTTTTACTTAGTATTTTTATCAAATTAGTAGTACTTTTACTTAAGCACTTTTGCCACTTCTGCTTACACACCTGGATGTCTTTTTATTTTTTATTTTTTATTCAACACGAAGAAATATCTCACATCTAAAATATATGTATTAAACAGTTTAACCTCTCTATATGATTCTAATTTCATAAGCACTTGTTGTTTGGTGAAATTACCTGGTGATGATACACAAATCAGTCTGGAGGTAAGAATCAGTTTCGTTGTGTCTGCTGAATCAAATGAATCAAATGAATCGATCGCGCCGGTTTGATTCGGTGAACGGATCAGTTCTGAGGAGTCGATTCAGGAAATTGAGTCATGCGATTCGTAATGCTTTTCAATGGAAGATTAAAGGGTCTGGTCTGGGGGAGAGTCATGTAGGGACCTGGTTCAGCCCCCCGCACTTGAGTGAATTCTCCCCCAAAGCAGGACTGAAGCACTGGGGGAACACAGAGAGTCTTCTTTCCTTTAGAGCAGGTTTGAATAGATTATTTGCTGGTATTTGCCTTCACACAGAGGAGAATTGGAGTAATTACTCTGCATTTCTTTCTCTTTTACTCTCTTTCTCTCTTTGCCTTTCTCACATGGTAAAAACTTTTAATTGATCGGCGTGCCCTCATTCTTTTTGCTTTATTCTCATCAGTTCATATTGGAGCAGAATATTGAAACGTTTTAATGGAGATCGTTCTTTCCAGCCGACTCTTTGTACTGCTGACATTTCCATTCACAAAGTACAGCTGATTAAAAACATGTTAATTTGCAGCCGTGATTAAAAATGGTAATGATTTTTTCCACTGGTGGGAAGGCCAATCCGTCTGAAGGTCCGGTGGAAAAGCGTCTCTCAGGTCCACCCCGGCGGGTGAGGAGCTCCGGAGCTGGCACACGCCCACATGCCGAGATGAAACGCTGCCATAATGACGGGTTTCGGCTTCACCCATATGCCGTTATGATTTATTCAGATGCCACTCTGCCACGTATCAAAGGAGCTCTAAAGGCGTGCAGTGACACCGAAAGAGTCGGCTTGTTTTTGCGTATCGGACCCGATGAGCTTCGGCTTTTCTGTAATCAGGCACATTAAAGCCAACCGTAAGATCAACGTCTCTCCCCTGCCTTCTTATTAAGGTCTGACACAGCGTGAGTGCACCAGACCCACCTCAGAACACACACACACACACCGGCTCTCGCGGCTCTGATTAGCCATGCATCTGATTCACTTTGATTTCAGAAAGAAACACAGGCTCTCTGTTTCATTGGCGTTCAGAACACAGCCTCACACCTCACCTCAGAACCTGGGACTGCCCCGGACTAAAAACAAAAATGGAGAACCTTTTGTAGGCGGATTGTAAAATAAATTCTCATTAGTGTTACATGCTCTGTAAGATCGAACACTATATATAATCACAACAAAGAACAAAAACAGAAGAATAAAAACAGAACAAGAATCAAAACAAGAACAAAAACAAAAAAAAGATAAAAAGGTAGGAAAAAACAGGCAAGAATCAGAACAACAACAACAAAAAAGAAACAGAAGCAGAACAAAAACAACAACAAAAAACAGAGGAAGAAAAAACAGGACAAAAACCAGAACAAGACAAAAAATTACAGACAAAAAATCCAATACTAGAACAAGAACCAGAAAAAGAACCAGAACTAAAAGACAAGAACAGGAAAAGGAAAAGGAAACAACAGAAAACCAAAACAGCAGTTATAATGTATAATACACATCATCAGCCGGAGTGGTGTAAAGAAGCAGCACGGGACTCTAGAGCATGCTGTGTTAGGAGCAGAACAGTTAATGGGGGAATTATGGCTGATTATGGAACCGGTTCGGTGTGCGTGTGTGTGTGTGTGCGCGTGTGTGTGTGTGCGTGTGTGTGTGTGTGCGTGTGTGTGTGTGTGTGTATGTGTTCACAAGGTCCCACCTCGTCAGGGGATCAAACCACGTCTCAGGGTCTGATGTACGACTGTAACTCGATCCTAAAGTCAGGATAAAGTCAGGATGTTAATTGTTGAGTTACACTGGTGTCCATCTTTTCAGTACAACCCTCTTGTGTGTGTGTGTGTGTGTGTGTGTGTGTGTGTGTGTGTGAGAGCAGGAGGAATAATAAATGGCCTGAAGATGAGCAGAGTATTGAGCTGGTTAGCACATGCACGATCGATTACTCATCAATTTAGGATCATTATTCATAGAGGACAGACTGATGATACTTATAGAAACGTTTTGGAAACAAATGAGGTGTCGAACACGAACACACACACACACACACACACACACACACACACACACAGGCTCATGCACGGTGGCTGATTGTTGTGACGAGCCTTCAGTTTTCAGGATGTGGATTCCAATCTGATTTAATGCCTCATCCACAAATTAATTCGATGATTCCTCTGATGGCTCCTAATCGGCTTCTGTAAACATCTTGATTACTGATTATTAGTTTGTTTGGGCCGAGAGCCTGCGCCTTACAGCCGGGATTAAACCGATAACACATGCAGCTGCGGCGCGACACAAAACAAAAACTACCAATAGATTGTGGTTTATATTCAGCGATTTGTGGAATATAAGCCGGGCCGTCTCATTATTTCGCGGTGGCACTCGAAGCCCCCTCGCTGTGGCACTACACATTGGCAATACCTTTTGATTTATGTTGGAGACAAACAACAAAATGAATTCATCTCCGTCTGATCCCTCCGTCTAATCCAAACTTTATTCATGAGGGATCGCACTGACAGAGACTTTTGATTTGAGAAGAAATAAACTTTGTTTCATATAAAAAAGCAGCACATGGTGAAAAACAGGTATAGATTATTTATATTTCTTATGATTATACGATGGTCCTAATTATAGTGTAACCCGCAGAGAACTCCCGTCTCACCGCCTGTTTATGTCTCATCTTTTTTACGATGAGGTTATAATTCAATGATTCTGTGAGCGACGTGGCTTCATATCTGGTGTTAACAGGGCAGGTAGAAACCGAGATACAATAAGTTACAGATAGAAGATATCAAAACAAGAACCAGAACTAGGACAAGAACCTGAACAAAAACCAAGACAAGACCAAGAACTAAAATAAAAATTAAAGACAAGAACCAAAACAAGACCACAAACAAGAACCTAACCAAAACAGACAAGAGCGAGAAAAGGAACAAGAACCAGAACAAGAATCAAAACAAGAACAAGAACAAAAAACAGAGGCAGATATGCCAGGAAGAATAAAAAAGAAGCAGAACAAGAAGGAGAACAACAACAGAACCAGAACACTAACAAGAACAAAACAAGAACCAGAACAAAAAATAGAATAAGTTACAGATATAAGATTTGAAATGGCCTGAGGTTTGGTTTGATGGTTAAACTGGTTACAAGATGCTCACTGACTGGTTTATTGGTATAGTTTTATCTTTTTTGTAGTATAAACAAACAGAAACGATGTAAGATCTGGATTATGTGGATGGAGGAACTGGATTAACATCACAGGGTGAACAAAAATGACATTCAGATTGTTAGGACTGCATGTCAAGCATTTTACTCTGTCATACACACATTTTTAAGTTTCTAAATTAAGTGTTTTTTCTAGTCAGGTAAAAAGCCCACTCACTGAACCCCACCCCCTGCTGAGACCCATGTAATAGAAATAACACACTTATCTGGGAAAAAACCAACAAACTACCTGTATGTAAAATGACTTAACCCTTCTTGCGGATCCAGGTGTAAGCTCATTTTTAAGCGATTTTGCACTATTACTTTATGACATTGGTTGTTTTAAGTTTTACATATAGCACAGTGATCATACAGGGCTTAAACTGAAGTAAACACTTGGGCCAAAATACTCATTCACCTCCAGGCTTTTATTTTCATCATTTAGGTTCCATTTGCTGAAGAAAATTTCAATGAAACAAAAAATCCCTTTTATTTTTGGGATTTATAATGTGTGTGTGGATGCTGGGGATGGAAAATTATCTATGCTGGACATTTTATGTTTCACCTGGGACTTATAAAGCTAAATCCAAAAATTGGAACAGCTACAACAAAGTATTCAAGAGTTACACAGCTTTTTTAGTATTGGTCACCAAGCGTCTCAGAAATGTCCATAACCTCTAAAAATACAAATAAAAACAAGCCTGTCATCATAAATCAAAAGGATGCAAGGTTTTTTTTATGTCTTTTGTGATAGACCAAACAAATATAACACAGTTCTGGCCCTCCCCTGCCTGACATGTGATACGTCGTTGGAAAGCTGTAAGTGTGTCCTATTGGCTGGAAGAGCTGTCAGTCACTCAGGAACGCTACAGGCTGATCTGCATGGACACTGCGGATGTCCTGTATTTGTACAGGCTGAATAAAACCGCTAACCAATGAGAATATAAGGGTTTTAGACCAGTAAAAGCAGCAGGATTTAGAAGCCCTCCCTTAGGCGAAATCTCCAACGGACTTCACATGGAATCTCGCGTTGTGTCGTGAGTAAACAGCTGGAGAACGCTACGTTCCGGCTACATTGGAAATGAATGGATGTTTATGAGATGCCCTGAGCAAGCGAAAAAAAAGAACTTTACTGTTGTTCTCTTTAGTGAGATGGGAAAAAAGATATTTAATAAGCTGGTGTTTGGTTTTAGCTAAATGTTTAACTGAAAAAAGGATCCAAAATGAAAAAGGGAGAAAAAAGAAGAGAAAAGAAAAAAAATGCTGTAATTGAAGTTAATTTTTGCCAATAAAAAATGCATCATTACTGAGCTCACCAGAACCAGAACAAAAAACCTGAACTATAACCAGAACTGTTCACCAACAGCTTTGTGGATCAGATTTCCAGGCCAAGCTGCAAACCTTAGATCATTAACTTTCAGCTGGAGCTGTGTAGCTTATTTTCCTGGTAAGGGTCCAAAGCCCAGTAGGGGGCCTCAGTGAGAGCCCGCTGGCACCTTTTAACCTTTGGGTCTCCCAGTTGAACCATTTCTGTATCTTTGATATACCAAACAGTGTTGAGGCCACAGACTGAAGCTGACTTTAGATTGAGTTTCTGCTGCTAATTAAAACAAAGTCCCATCAAAACCCCAAATGTGATCTTTTTGGACAGTTGCCGCATTCCGTGGGGTATGCAGGTTGGTTGCTACAGTAACGGTGCAGGTGAGTCGTGGGGAGCAGGTGAGACAATCAGGCAGAAGATTCCTCACTGGATTATGATTTATATGAGAGCAGGGTCCAGTCACAGACCCATCTCATCAGTTTAGCCCCACTTTATCCCTGCCAGGGTTACACAGGGTCCCCTGTATTATTTCCACCTTTACCTCCTTCTGTGTCCTTAGTTTCTTTCGTCCTGGCACTGTTGCCTGGCGCTGCCATCTTCACCAGGAAGAGTGGCTTCCTAATGGCTTGTTCGGTGGCTTGTGGTTGCTTTTCTTTCTCCAGTATCTTTTCCAAAATGAATTCCAAAATCAGAGGCTTTTTCTCTGATCTCAAAACTCTTCTCCAGAACCAAAACTCAATCCATAAGTATTTTTCCCATCATGCTTCTTATTTTTCTTATTTTCCAGCTTTCACATCCGAAAAGGAAAGAGTAAAGACCATCAGCTGGATCATTTTGATTTTCTGAATTTCTTTGTTTGTAGAGACTCATCATCACGTCTGAAAATTGCATCTCAGCTCCATCATCCAGGCTTGTTTGGTAAATAATTGATCAGTAAAATATTCCACTGCTTCTGCATCTTTATCTGTGGCTCTATCTGTTCTGATAAGCTTGGTTTCCTTTATATCGAGCTCTCTCTTCTTTAACTCTCTTCATAAGAACTTCAGATCTTTCTGATTTGGTCTGACGGTTTGAGTCTGCATATAGTAGCTTATCAATAATCCTGAAATGATCTTGTTCTTATAATTTATTTAAATCATGCTCATTAGAGTTAGATTCAGATTTTATTTCTTCCACTGAAATGTTTTTAACCACTGTCCAGTAATGTTTTAAGCAGCATTTGTGAACTTACCTATTCTAGTGCTTCCAATCTTTCTTTGAGGAACAGTGTTTTCAAACATTTTAATCATTTTTTCACACATTTGCTGATAAACTGGAGATGCTCTGATCATCTTTACCCCTCAACAACTCAAAGATACAGTACCTGTTTGAACTTGTAATCACATCATTATTTAGAATTTTACCTTTGTTTATTACTAGCCCAAAATTACCCCCGTCCCAACTTTTCTTGGAATGTGTTACACTCCAGAAATGCAGGAGAAATCCATCCAGGAATGAATGTTTATTAACAAATGAAAGGAAATAGACCAGAAAGAAAGAAAACATTAGCCGTTGCTGTACTGTTCAATTCTGATACAGAAGAAGAACTAAAATAAAAAATAAAGACAAAAACCAGACCAAGAACAAAAACCAGAGAAAGAAAAACAGGTCAAGAATCAAAACAAGAACAAGAGTGAGAAAAAAAAGCACAAAAACAAGAATTGGGAGAGGAACTAAAATAAAAAAATAAAAACAAGAACCTGAACAAAAAGCAAGACAAGAATAAAAATCAGGAGAAGAAAAAGCAGGACAAAGAAAGGACCCATAAGCTGATGCTGTACTGTACTCTTCTGATTTGGGGTTGTATTTACAATTATGACCTTATTTATTTTACAGAAAGGACATTTGAACGGATCGATGAAAGTCCCCTGTGAGTAACTAAAGGAAACAGAACTTGGACCTTTAAATCCTTAAATCTATAAAGGCTGGCAGCTTGTATTCCAGTCCTGATAATAAGTGGAGGAATTTGAGCTCCTCACAGGGAGAAAAACAAACATGTTTAGAAAAAGCCGGAGGCGGGCAGGAACAAAAGCTTTTTCCACCACCTCCTAATTGATTTAATCGGCACTTCTCTCAGTTTGAAGTGAATTAGCGGCGTACCAAAAAAAAGCACCGACTCCGATGTGCGTCCCACGTTACGAGACTCCAGCTGTTCCTGCATTGACTGGCAACAAACAGCACTTTCAGTCTGAACAGGAGGAGGCACGACTCATGGAGATCCAGCCTGTTTGTAACATGTTCCAATGATTTTCCTCTCAGCAGCACTGCAGTGACTGTACAATATTATAGAGCAAAGACAACAACAAACGTAAAAAATAATGTATAAAAGGTGCAAAGGTACGGGAAGTGATGTGTGATGAGTGTGACCGGTTTTATTCAGCAATATTAGGATTATTCATACAGTAATTACAGCTTAGAAAGTACAGCGATCCATTCAGAACTCCTAACAGCAACAAATGGAAGCTTTGGCCAAAAGGGGCGCTGTAGAGATCTATAGGACAAGGCAGATCGATGAGAGTTCAGCTGTGTGGCTTTATGGTGATATTAATGTTTAGGTGTGGGGTTGTATGGGGTGTTAAGTTGTGGTGTGTGGTTTTATGGTGTGTTATGTTCAGGTGTGTGGTTTTATGAAGTGTTAAGTTCTGGTGTGTGGTTTTATGGTGTGTTAAGTTCAGGTGTGTGGTTTTATGGAGTGTTAAGTTCTGGTGTATGGTTTTATGGAGTGTTAAGCTCAGGTGTGGTTTTATGGTGTGTTAAGTTGTGGTGTCTGATTTTATGGAGTGTTAAGTTCAGGTGTGTGGTTTTATGGAGTGTTAAGTTGTGGTGTCTGATTTTATGGTGTGTTAAGTTCAGGTGTGTGGTTTATGATGACGTTAATTTCTAGTGTATAGTTTTATGGTGTGTTAAGTTCAGGTGTGTGGTTTTATAGTGTGTTACGTTTAGGTGTGTGGTTTTATGTTGTGTTACGTTTAGGTGTGTGGTTTTATGGTGTGTTAAGTTCAGGTGTGTGGTTTTATGGTGTGTTACATTTAGGTGTAAGGTTTTATGGTGTGTGGTTTTATGGTGTGTTAAGTTCAGGTGTGTGGTTTTATGGTGTGTGTCATTTTTATGGTGTGTTAAGTTCAGGTGTGTGGTTTTTATGGTGTGTTA